>LIEC01010740.1:165136-262396 GCA_001925005.1 Drosera capensis
CGGCTGGAGGTTAATGATAACAGTTTATGGCTGGAGCATTGCGATTTTTCGATGGAATAATGAAGGGGTAGCTCCTCCAAGTGTCTAACAAGGTTTTCTTGGCCTGTTTTTTTCCCCCAGAATCTCTTCGATATTTGCCCATGTATGATAATAGGATTCTTCGATACTTCAAAGGCCACAGTGACAGGTGAGCTCCTCCTCCCACTGATCTCACTTCGTCACTCGAATAAGAATGCAGCAATGCAATTATGGTGGAATCTCTTTATGTATGAGCTGCTTCGTGCAAGCTGGGATAATTTTTTTTTCTCCCAGTTTGTTGATATCTCAAGATTCGTGTAATTCAAGCATTGCAGTTGATTTTTTCTATAGAAAAGGATGTTGTTTTTCACAATTCAATATTTTATGTTCAACCTTGAGTGCAAGATTGTTTCCTTGTGCATGTCGCCAATCAATGATAGCTTCATGCCAGGTTCTCTTGATCATAGTGTAAGAATATGGGATCTTCGAGTGAATGCCTGCCAGGTACTTAGCTCCAAAATTCAAGTATCGATACTGCTGACCGACTCATTTTTAACATCCTCGGTTGTTCCCTGGATACCAGGATTGCACATTGCATTACGATTAACATGTTCACTGACCAGTTAGGTAATAGCTCAGACAAGGGTTCTGACCTCCCGTAAACTCACATTTTAGACAGTTGTCAAATTCTTGGATCGGACTAATTTTTAATAGGTCTGAAACGTATAATCTGTTAAGACTTGACTACTCATTCTCTTTAGTGTATATTATGTTTTATGTACGAAGTAAATCTGGAAGAGAATGACAAGGGAAGGTAGGTAGCCGATGTTTTACATCTACTCTACAATTTCAAGTTAATGTTTATGCTTTATCTTCTATAAATTCTGGACAAAATCTACTTTTTCTGAAAGATAAGCAAGTGTGTTCTCTGTCATCATCATTCCTCCACTTATTCAACCACGTTAATTTCATGAGCTTACATCTAAAGTTTCTCAGGGGATCCTTCGCCTACGTGGAAAACTGATAGTTGCATATGAGCAGCAAGGTCTTGTTTTTGCTGTATCTATGGAAGGTGGAGCTGTTAAGTTGTTTGATTCCCGGTCGTACGACAAGGTTCTGCTCCATTAAGGCACCAATTTTCTCTTGAATCCCTCTTTATCTTTGGATTGACTTTGGCGTCTTAAAAATTGTAGGGTCCTTTTGATACTTTTCTAGTGGGTGGCGATACAGCTGAGGTGTGAGATATAAAATTCAGCAATGATGGCAGATCAACGCTCTTGACAACCAAGAGTAACTATATTTACGTCCTGGATGCTTATAATGGCGAGAAGGTTTGCTCTCCGAGTAGTAACCTTGCACCTCCAATTTTGTTCTCTCCTACAACTTTCTTTCTTTTTTTTTTCTTTTTTTTAACAATGCTCTCTCCTACAACTTTGTTCCTCAAATATAGTCGATCTTTCTGACAGGGTTTGCAGATTTGAATTGGAAAATAAGCAATTTGAATGAGGAATTGTTGAATGTTTGCACGTGGATTATTGCCTGTAGGAGTAACTTGGTTTTTGGATCTGTTTGCAGGCTGCGCATTCAGTTTGGAGTCATCTGCTGACACCCCCCATGGAGGCAGTTTTTACCCCGGATTGCCAGTACATTCTCTCAGGTATGTGTTTCCATAGTTAAGTATTTAGATATGCATGCCTTGAAATATCATTCTGATAATTGCTTATGATGATAATTATTCTTTGAAGGAATTTACCATGAGCTTAGTGTCAATTCAGTCTTGCAGTGAATAGAATCGAATGAATGCTTTGAATATAAAGGGCCGCTCGTGGTTCCTTTATACATGCTTTCAACCATTTTTGAATTCGAAGTACTTAGTTGAGTCTGGGTTTACTGGCTTCAATCATGGATCCTGTAAGGATCCCAATAAGAAAGAGCTGTATGTGGGAGGGCGGAAGCGACCTCTTGAATACACTTAACATTCATATGATTTTCCTGTGATAGATGACTGCTGAGCTAACTTTAAATACATAAAATTTGTTGATCCAGGCTCGGGAGATGGAAATTTGCATGCATGGCACATTCACAAGGGGCATGAGGTATGTTGTTTCACATATTCACTTAATTTTTTGCTTCAGCTGTTGCCCTTTTCATCATTATCTGACTGAGAAATTATCAAGGCACTTCTATCAGCGCTCGACTCTATGTCCTTCAACTGTATATCCTGAGATTTTGTAATGTGTATACTTGAACGTTTTGTTTTATAACTGAAGAAGTTTTTATGAACAAGCGTTACACTAATATCATGGCTCTGCAATGTAGGTTGCAAGGTGGAACAGCGAGATTGGTGTAGCATCGTGTTTGAAGTGGGCACCTCGGAGAGCGATGTTCGTTTCTGCCTCGACGGTTCTTACGTTTTGGATTCCCGACTATTCAAAACTTAGTGGAAATGAGACTCTGAAGGATCCCAAAGCGGCTGCGAAATGAAAATCTTACTGTGTTGTCTGTTACTATACCATCGTGGTTTTCTCCGAGTTCAGTCATTTGTGATGTTTAGATGTTCGAAATTTTAGGGCAGTCAAATGCAAAGCGTGAACATTAGTCGCACATCTACTCTCGAATCACAGTATGCGGAAATGACGAAATCTATTAACCAGTGCCGTCCTCAGAGATGAATGACTCTTAATTTCGCTAGACCCTTGAGAGGAACTAGCTTGACCCAGTTGATTACTTGCACAAATCCAAAGAATCATTTTTTTCCCAATAATGTGGAACCAATAGGTACATTTAATCTCATCGTTGTAGCTGCAACACCTTGGATTCGTATTAATTTACCGCAAGATTTAGTCTTCACTTAGGTCGCGGTATGCTAAAAGGATGCTGAAACAGTCTAGTATGTGACTATCCTATTTGTCAAGTTAAGAACCAGAAATATTGACTAAAGAACTTAGAACATCAAAATCCTGTGCAATTACTTCAGCACTCAATGTTGCAGGGATAAGACAGCGCAAATGACTGGTAAATGAGTTTGATGATTCGAAATTATATGTATAAGCTACCTAAATGTGAAGTCAAACCAATCACGCCCTTCTGACCGAATTGGAGTTGGGTGATCACTCGAACTGAAAGCAGTCTATCGGTTTTTGACCAACCGGATAGTCGACTTAATGAGGCCATTCTGCAAACCATGTCTCAAAATCAAAAGCATACACATACTTCTAATTTTCCAAATCATAGTCCTATTCTTGGTGCAAATGAAACAGCAGATCAATGTGACCAAACTTATTCTTCAACTTACACAGGAAGTCCTGAGAAAACAAAAGAAAAGCAAGAAGCTGAAACTGAATGATAATATCTTCAGAATCTATTGAAGTAACCAAGGATATGCTGATTCACTTCGTCGGGCTTTTCCTGGTTACAGAAGTGGCTGGCGCCTTCCAGGAACACCACTTCCTCCAACAATGGGACGTAACTCTTGAACTCACCGTTATCTATGTAGTCCCTTATACCCGGAAAGCTCAGGACCATATCTTGATCTCCGACTATGAACTTCACAGGCACTTTTATCTTTGCATGCGTCCACGGCGCACCTAGCTCCCAATTGCTGCAATTATATGGCACAGATAAATCTGATGCAACCTTATTCTTTCGGAATAAGCAAAGTATGATGGAATATATGATGAGGCAAAGAAATCATACAAATCCAAAGCTCGATAGTAATTCAACGGTCCCGTGAAGCCAGACTTCTTGTACTTGGAAACATAGTAGTCGACGTCTTCCTCCGTCAGCCAAGGTGGAAGAGGGACTTTAAAGTCAGGGGGAAATTTCAGTCCTCCTTTGGGAAAGATTGTCGATAAACTTCCATGAGATGTTAGAATACTTTTTAGCAAGAGACTGGTGTCGATATGACTGTATTCTTCCTCGACGACTCCAGGTTCCTAGACACCATGAAAGACAATCAAACTCATCGAAGGATCACAAATAACATTGATATGGGATGCACAATTACACCTGAAAGGTCAAAATCCAAGGAGGTTGAGCCAAACAGTCCAAACACGATCATAATGAACGGTATCATATTTCAAAAGTTTGATGTGCTAAAAAAGATCGATTCCTGCGTTTTCATGATTTCGAATCAGCTGGGGCTTTGCCAAAATGCAGCGAATCAAACCATAAGTTCATACTCTCACCTGAAACCTGCAGATGTAGAAATCCTCTCCGGCCACTAGCTTCAAGCTCTCAGTAGGCTTAAGGAATGGTGTTCTGGTCATATAGGCAACACTCATGTTGACCAATGCCTTGATCCTATCAGGCCGAAAGAGGCAAAAATACCAAGCGATGACTGCACCGAAATCATGACCAACGAGGAAGACTTCATCATCGATGCCCAAATAATCGAGGAGGGCAACCAAGTCACCAACTATGTGGAACACCGAGTAGTTTGTGTTTGCATCACCAGTTGGGGCGTCTGTATCCCCATAGCCACGGAGGTCTGGCGCGATACAACGGTAGTTTTGGGAGGAGAGATGCAGGAGTTGGTGGCGCCACGAGTACCATAACTCTGGAAAGCCATGGAGGAAAAGGATCGGCCGACCTTCACCTATTTCTGCTATGTGCATGTTAATATCATTTACAAGAACCGTTCTGTGCTTTATCTTGTCCATCTCTCTCGGACCGATCTTTTCTTTCTTTTGGAGATCGCCTCGCCCCTTTCCTCTGTTTTAATGTCCAGTAGCCAAATGAGATGATGATAGGAGGCGCCTTTTCTGTTCAGATACCGAAGTTTGGCAGCTAGGAGAAGAATACAGCAGCTAGAGAACGTATACCATGCTAGCCAGAGGACCG
Organism: Drosera capensis; assembly: GCA_001925005.1. Lineage (NCBI taxonomy): Eukaryota > Viridiplantae > Streptophyta > Magnoliopsida > Caryophyllales > Droseraceae > Drosera > Drosera capensis. The sequence continues at coordinate 169,997 of LIEC01010740.1, forward strand.
CAGCTACAAAACTATGAGTTGCGCTATGAAGTTGACAAAGATTAAATACAGATTACGAATCCGAGCCCCAAGGTTTGCACCAAGGAATCACAACTACCTCGGCCTATAAAGTATCATAAAACGCCTAGTTCAAATTCTATTGCTCGTTGTACTATCAACAATGTTTTTTTTCTTTTTTTTCATTACCCGATCATATCGTCTTGCTACCAAGAGCTGATCAGGTACAGCCCAATGCAGGTACAGCCCATATATTGTCAGCCTAATGGTAGTCGAACATATTGCTAGCGAAAACTATGGCGCTTTAACGAGGTATCAGAGACGCTGTCCAGTTACCAACGCTTACAGTTTCGAGGGACAAGCTAGTTTGACGAATTGTAAGATAAAGATAGGCCGGTTCAGTTAATAGATGAACAAATTCGCATAGGTTGAGCCTAGCTAACCAAAATACAATAGAAGGAGCCATATCTGTAGAAATTTCTTGGTTCCTGAAAATATACGAATTAATCCGTAATGGATGTAGAATCAACCTCATCAGAACAAGATTAAGTTGAAACCAGAACTCGAAATTAGACAAAAACTGACATCAGAATCAGACTTCTGAATAGCTTGATTAGTGAGGAAACAGGCTTATGCTTCATCAATTTGGTCATCCAAGATCGAAAACTGGTAAAAGCTTCGGTCTTTTGGGATAGAAGCAACTGTCAAGGAACAAAAATCATGATAGGAGACACTCCAGCTCTTCATGGGTCTGAAGCAAGTATAATGCATCAATCCATCACAAAACTGTTAATTCGATAAATGCAGTGGCAGGAATCAAACTCATTCGCTTTATATCACACCTGTTCGTAACCTTTCATAGTTCCATACCTTGTTGAACCAAATTACTAACATACCATCAAATTAGTGTGACGAATATAATTAATATCATATACATCACAATAATAACAATCCACGTAATCCCTGATAGGTCTCAAGAAGAGTACAAAGTCTTACCCCAACATACCTCTGAACTCTAAAATAAAAAATTAGACAATAAAATCAGGAAAGTCTTGAAATTTGAAACAAATGGAAAAGGAGATTGTAGTTCAAGATTTCATCCATCTGTTTCTTTCAAACCAAAATGATGCATTAGGGCCTCACCAGTCACCAGCACCTGACTGAAAGATTCATGCAATCCACCGCCTTTTCTGCTTCGAATCCTGCGAGTCGAGGAGACTAGTGCTTGTTATCGAACCAACCGCCCGGTCCATTTGTTAGGGTTCAGACATGATGACCATTGAATGGCGATATGTTTTTTTGATCGAAAAAGAAAAAAAAAACATCAAACATTCGTTATTTAAACAATTGATATAGTAACACTGTTTACATCATCAATGATTTGTGTTCGACATCTACGGCTATTGCCGAACCTGTATGTTTTCGCTTGCAAACGTTGAATTCCAAATTACGTTTGAAGAATGTCAAGGATACTGTAAGGCAAAACAAGCAAAAATCTAACGGAAATCACAGCAATATATCAGACTAACGTGATTCACCCCAAACTGGGTTACGTCCGTCCACTTCTTCTCAAATTGAGGATTACAAACTCTTTTTCTGATGGGTAGAGAAACCCTAGTGTCAATAGGAATTTATATAGTACTCCGCATACAGATCGAATTACTAAACTACCCCTAGTCTAATGGATCCCGCAAATACTAGGATCGGGTGTAACTCTTGATCCGTCCGTCGAATCGGGCTGAAATTTTAATAAAAACTTCACAGCACAAAGCCCAAAACGAAAAGAATCTAAGATTCGTTTCGCCCATTTCGTGAGTTTAGATTCACGATCCGAATCTTTCTTCATTGATTTTTGGGCATTTCTTTACAATTTCAGCATTTCAGGATTCAAGTTATTACAACAGATACACTATCGTTTGTATGTTTTCACGTGAAGTGTTGAATACCAAATTATGTTTGAACAATACCAAGAATACAGTCTTTTGTATCCTTTCATGGTATTGTTAGAAAACTATTATTCCTAATCTTCACTTGTGGTAACCAAGTGGGTAGGTTCCTTTTTCTTTTCTGCGCTTTTCACTTGTGGTAACCGATTTGCGTAATTTGCTAATGCAATCCCACATTTCACTAGTCATAGAACAGCGTTCAAGAAATGATAAAAGAAAATGCAATAAGCACCGCACCCCTCATTACACATTCGTCCTGGACTATTATTTTCTAAATTCACTCACATTATTTGTGCATGAATGAAATTGATTGCCAACCTCATGAATGTCATCTCAAGCCAAACATATGATTCTTCAAATTTATTGGCTCGAATGCACCAATCACCAAAGATCTCTTTGGTCACTCTTCTCTAAGATTTGGTATTAAAGAATGTTTTGTCACGCCATAAGGTACTAATCACTCTATATAAAGTCATCTTGTTTTCGAACTAAAATGATTGCGACATTCGCTCAACTGATTCCCAAGGTTCATGAGGCATGTCTGATGGTGCTACTGTACTAGAATTCGAAGTCAGAATAGATTGTGATGGCTGCGAAAAGAAACTTAGGAAGATAATAAGCAAGAAGATACCAGGTAAATTTCACCATGTCGTCTAAGCTTTGGTCATCTGCTTCATTGCCTTTCTATTCTTGCTTTGTTAGCTTCTCTTTCCGTAGCATACTGAGACAGAGTGCTTGGCTTAACCGTCGGTGAATGATGCCGTGCTGCCAAAAAAAAATCAAGGTTTTGCAGAGGGAATTGTAACATATAATCGTAACTTAAATTTGGGGCATAGTTGAAAGTTATTTCATATATAAAACCAATATGTTGATGACACAATGATCTTCTGGATTCATCTGGTTTGTTGGTTGTGTTACCTTACCTTCAAATTTTGACAAAGATTATATTGAATTGCAAATAGAGCAATTAGGCCTTTTCTCATGATGGCTAACTAGGGGTTCATTTCCATTTTCATGTACTGAACAGAAGTAGAAGAAGTTCATCTTGACAGGGATCAACATGGTGTGAAACTCGTTGGTCATTTCAATCCAAACATGGTCCTGCAAAGTCTTTCGAAGCTTGGGAGGAAAGTTACTGTCACTCGCCTAATCCCGCCCAAGAAGAAAACGGCCCAAGAGCAACTGTCCCCTGAGCCAACACCAGTGGCCGCTGTGCCAGCACAAGCTGCGACTGAGCAAACACCAACTGCCTCTGAGGTAACACCAGGAATGTCTGAGGCAACATCAGCGGGAGCTCTGCCAACTCCAGCTGCATTTGAGGAAACACTGGTAGCTGATGAGACAATACCAGCTTTGACTGCTGAGACAATTCCAGCTGCGGCCGCAGAGCCAACAGCGCTAGTGACCTCTGTCAATCCTGAAAATCCAAAACCTGTTGATATTGATGCAGCTTTTACAGATTTTGGTGAAGGGAGGGCATCAACCAGCGATACAGCGCAACCAGATACTAATGGGAAAGGAGAGGAGGAACCTTCGGCAGAACCATCAGCTACTCGTACAAACAAGATTGTTGGAAAAGCATTTCAAGTCAGTAAGTTTTTCGTCTTGTTGGTTCTCAGAATATTATGGACGCTGGCGTTCGTGGGATCATTGCTTTTCTGCTTCCTGGAAAAGAAAATCGAAATACTCGTTAAACATATGGAGAAAGATCTAAAACCTCAGTTGTAACCAAATCCTGAGTTAGTTCACTTCGTCTTAACTCTTGCACTAGCATTTGTGTACCCGAGTAGAATAGTAATTCAAAAATTGTTGGTTATTTTCTTTCGCACATAGCATCAAATGATCCTATTAGACACGCACTGCAAGCAGCCGGCAAAGTATGATTGCTTAACACAGTATAACTCCAACATGACTTCATCGTCAAACTAACCATAATAAAACAAACTGACAAGTGTCCTAAAACTTTGAAAGAGCTGTGAGTTCTTGCAAATGAAGCATAATATGATCACTTTTGCCATGTAAGGAAACAAATACATCAAAGCTGTTACAACTTCTAGTCCACGGTGCGCCATCACTCCAAGCAAATACAAAGCCTTATATTCTGTAAGTTCCTACAAATTATGTTACAATCAACTCAAATATCCCTATGCACATGAGAAATAGAAGGAAGAATACTAATCAACAACTAAAACTAGCCCTCCCTCGGATACTCGTAGAGGAACACAAGCAACATAAAATGAAAGAATAAGACCAAAGAACACTTCCCGGGGGGGGGGGGGGGGGGGGGGGGGGGGGGGAACTATGCGGTACAGTGGCTCCTACTTTCGATTTGCATTTCTCCTATTGCTTTCGACTGAAGCTGCTATTGGCAGCTGTCTCCTGCTACGTTGCGATGCAGTTCCAAACCCATTGGCCAGCTTCCTTGAAGGCGAGGGAGTTGGCTTTGGTATCATGCTTTTGCTGCAAACCATCCAACATCAAAGTTATTATGAAGCATAGCTAATTTGGCCTTAACTTGCCCCCTAGAACACTATATGTAAGACATACTATTTGCAGCAACATAATTGCAAGATTTCGACAAGCAAGTTCATGCTCTCACCTTCTTTCAGGAGTCTTTGGTGACTTGGCTTCATGTTTCGTCATCTTGGTTCCCATGCCATTCACAAGAGTAGGAAGTCTGCTCTGATTGAATTGCCAGAGCAAATCTGGTTCTGATGAACTACTCGTGGCAGCATCAAACTCGTCTGTGGGATCAATAAATGCTTCTGTGTAAAGATCCGAAGAATCTAGAAAGCACTTTTGGGAGAAGGAGTGTAAGCTGCCGTTTTCCGCTTCCAGTGGCTCCCAGGTATGCAAAGGATCAAGTTTCGCTGCAGATTCTAGCTTGTTCACCATGACCTTGTCTACCCATTCGCCCGAACCTATATCCTTGCCATCTTCCAAAATGTTCTGCTCGAGACAATCAAGTGGTGGCCAAGGAGTTGAAGTTCTTGATGCCTCCAGGGGATCAATGCTTTGTAGAATATGCCTTGATCCAGGCTTGCTGACTGTCTGCAGCTACCATATCGAAAGTGAGACTAAGAGCACAGTGTAACGGTTTGTAAGCCATAATAAACTCCAGTCAGAAGTTTACTTAATTTCTATAAGCAATTAAGCACTTTCTGAGGTAAAGCCAAATACTTCTATCACGGTCTCACCTAGAAATGACTCACGGACTGGAAGGCGCACAGGCCTGTTCCCAGCTTATGACCCCAGTCACATACAAGTGACATGACAATTTATACATGTAACTTGATTCGTAACCCATTTTCCCAATGAAGTTCTGAAATTTTTTTGTTTTGTTCTAGTCGGATCAAGACTATCAGCAATAAAATTCTCGGTACATAAAGCCAAAAGTGAGTTGGCACTTTAAATTTGTGTGCAGTACAATAGGCAGTAATCAAATGAAGTTTAACGGGTTACAATACTGTTGAAAATCAAAGGAGAAAATGATAACATTTGTTTCCACCTATGTCTAGTATTTAATGAATGCCTAGTATCAGTTACCTTTGTGTTCATAGCATCTCCGATTGCTGCTCTATCAGATACATCAAAACCATGCCTGCTAAATTGGATAGGAGAGCCTCTATAGGCTTTAGGTGTGCGTTTGTCAGGAGTCGAGGGAACTGATTTGGATGAACCAGAGTCTCCTTCTTTTCTTGCTAAGGCGGCCTTGAGACTTGCCAGCTACAACAAGATAAAAATAGTGAAAAACTCAGGAGAAACCAAAAACATAAGAAGCGCCTGTTCCAAGTAAGAGAAATAACAAAATGATAACAAATCATTTGAACTTGTAAAAGCAATTAAGGTATAAGGAATAGTTAGAAGGTTGATCAGCATGTGAACATGTCAAGGTTCATAAAGCCTGTGATATCATGCTTAAACACGTGTTGTTTCAGTTTTCATTTACATTCATCATATCTTTGTGAACATGTCAAGGTTCATAAAGCCAAGGAATCTGTACATTTTTCAAATTTATTTGCCCTTTTCTAAGCAAAGCCAATGTAATCATCAGATTATCAGTCGGCCATCAGTGCTCAAAATTGTTATCTTGCACGGCAAGATGACTAATACCTGCTCCTTTAGCTCTTTAACTTCAGTACTCTCTTTGTTGACCTGGGCAGCCCCAAGCTCAACTGATGCTACACGTTCTGCAAACTTCAGTGTACTTATAGTTTCTCCTAAGGCATCAGATTCGGGGCTTATGTGAACAAACATCAGAGTCTTAGCTTGCCCTCCTGCACCAATGTCTCAAACTCATCATTAATCCAGTTAATAAGGTTTTCTTGTTTTTTCACACACCAGAAAAAGCCATGTAAATTGTACCAAGCGAATCTTGGAGTAACTGTGTTAGTTTACTGTTCCTGTATGGGACGTGAGAGTTCTTTTGGGCAAGAGAAGCAATCACATCGCCTAAAGCAGATAGAGATTTGTTGATATGTTGTGCCTCTTTCAGCCTTTCCCCAGTCACCTCCGACTTATCTACCCTTTCACTGCCTGCCAGATCAACCAAATGCATACAGCCACGAAGTATAATGCCGGTAGTCAGGTCTCTCCCTTGAACGTGAACAATCAAGCAACTGCAGAAAAGCAAAAATCGTGAGCATTTTCCCAGAAAGAGTGCATCATAATACATGTAAGTAGCATAACCGGAAAATTACCTGTGAGAGCGACTACTACGGTCATTTAGTGCAGTGGCACCCACTGCACGAGACCGTTGTCCAAGGTTCATTAGAGTAAGAACCTCAGATGTTGATGAAACAGGGAAAACGTTGGCATTTGGCACGTTGAGTCCATTCTGAGAATTATTCCGGATTTCCAACGTACAAAACAGCATTAAGGAAACTCAAAAGGTGGTATGCCATGCAAAGTCTAATGCTACACATATTTTCTAAGTAATCAAGAGTCTCTTTAACTTCACTAAGACAGTTTTCCAGTAATTAAAAAGAAAAATCAAATCATATCAGCGGATGTAAGTATTTGTTAAATTAAAAAACTACAAAGGATATCTTTTGTTGAGTCTGTCACCAACTAGCAGATCTCTAACTTGCTCATTGTAAATCTCAATCATCTGAACTGATACTTCATAGTGGAAAGTATCTTTTCTTTGTTCCACCAAATTAAACAAGTCCCTTAACGACCTGTAGTTGACACCTTGACTTTGCTCCGTCAGTTCCCTTGGTCCCATCTAGATACCGACAAATTAACCAGTTACCACTTCAACATGAAAGAAACCACATCATAAGGATAGTCGAGAAGATGTGTTACCATGGTATAAGTCTTTCCGGATCCTGTTTGACCATATGCAAATATACAGACATTGTAACCATCTAGAACGGAACGAATTAGTGGTCGCATGTCTTGGAACACTTCCTCTGCAGTAGAAGAACATCATGATAGTGCTCTCAAAATGAAGTAATAAAATAGCAAGTGTTCGATGGATAAACGACAAAGAAACGCTGTACCTTGTGATGCTGATGGGCAAAAAACTTTGTTAAAGCTGAAGCACTTGTGTCCTTTTCCATACTTCGAAGGTGTCTTAATTGTGATGTTTCCCTCGTCAATGTTTTCTATGAGACTCATAGAGTTTTCAGAGTCTCTTACAGAGGGTCTTATTCGACAGTAAACCCTGATACTTCCTGCAGAAAAGAAAAAGATGCAATATCATTTATAGAACAAGGTATTGAACTACTGAATTATTTAAGACCCTAAAGCATCGTATAACTTTTTGTATTACCCTTTAGATCTTGCACTTCATTGTATAACTTCCGATTTTCTTCCAAAACACGATGATATCCAGAAGCCGCATTAGCTAGTCCATGAAGGTGCATGCCTAAGAAATTTGAGGAAAAAGAAGGGCTGTAAGAGACATATGGTAACCATATTCTCATCTCGCTTCGATAATTTATATTGCAACAGCAAGAGATCAAAGTTGTATTGTCTTGAGCCATACCGAGGTTTTTGAATTCTTCTTGGAATTCCATTTGCATGAACAGCATTCCTGTTTTCGTTGTTGAGAAACTCTGCTTGAGCTCCTGCATAATTTAAAACCAACAAAAAAAGTCAGGCATATGCTCAAATAATATATGCTAACGTTATCAGCATACACTGGGCATCATACCTGAAGATCTTTTCCTTGTTTATCAAAGATGATCTTTTGCTTCAAAATTCGGTTTTCATATCCTTCATCTGATATGCATTTTGATGCAAGGATACCCTGCTTCGATGCTGATTTACATTGTTTATCTAGCACCTACATCATATATAATGAAGAGATGGCATTCGAAATCAGATTCAGATCATATATTTCGGCTTCATACGAACAGCATAAAAGAAGCAAGAAAAAGAAAGTACCTTGTTGCTTTCGTGGAGTTTTGTGAAATCCAGTGGTGCTATTTGCTTATTCTGGTTAACCTAAGATTACAAATTCGTAAGATAATGACTTTTGGGCTCTAATTATTTCTATTCTGGTGCATCTAAAAGGAAGTTTGAAACAATAACAAATATGAAGCAGTTCTATAGTGCATTCTATGATCTAAGAGTAACAGCATACCAGATCATTTTGGTTAGGCACACGACGTTCAAACTCCTTCACAACCTTCATAAGAATAGATTCCACAAGCTGCATTGAAAAGAAATGTTCTTTTAAGTTACAAAATTTCGGACTTAATTCCTTGCGAGTAACTTAAGCATAAACAAAAAAGATTTCACATTGGGGAAATAGTCTGAAACTTGGAGTGAATCGAACAGTAGTTTTCACACTCCAAGTTAAGGAAGAATTAGTGCTTACCTGGGGAACTTCTTCCTGCTTTTTATCTGCCAGCAGTGAATGGACAAGTTTTCTGAGAGACTGAGAACTACACTGCATGTAGTAACATAAGAAAGAACCAATTTCATTCACCAACAAATCACATTCAACAGATTCAAGTTGTCTTTCCCAAATTAAAACAATCGCTTACGGTGTTGTTAGGTTCTGCATCATGAGATGGGGTACTGAATTTTTTTTCACTGAATGTAGCATTTCTAGAATAGGAATTGGAGAACGGCTCTGAGTTCTTACGAACAAATTGCTTCATCGACATAGTAGGTTTAACATTACCGCCAAACTTCCACACTCCGTTTCCCCCGCTCTGCCTCCACTCATGGTACGATTTCAGTGCTAGAATAGAGTTCACAATCCTAGCAGGAATCCCACCCTGCAAATTTATGTTAGGTCAGGCTTAGACATCATAGGTATTCAATTAGGTATAAGACCAGGTGTCATTCATCGTCTTCCCAGATGCTAACTTCATTGCATGTACTATTACCTGCTCAAGATCAGATGCTTCGAAAGTGGGAACCCCGATCTCCTGTACTGCTACAAGAAAGTTCCTAACATTCTCGAAGTACTGATACGCCGACAAAGCTCCATCCGGTACAAGATTACAATCATGAGGGCTCTCGACAACCTAGAGCGTTCAAAACAGAAACAACCTCCCAATTAATATAGCAAAACCAAACGGCTCCAAAAATATCAATATCAACACCTCCAGGTTTGATAAAACTAGTCTTGCCTTCGGTACAGCTCCAGGTTTCACTCTATTGAGGACAGTACACAGGATCATTCCGCTCCTCAAAGCAAGCCTGAGCTCTTCCTCTGACGGCTCAGCTGGCAAATCTCTAGCCGCGACTATTCCCACCATATTCTTGATCCAGCTGGCAGCTTCATTCCTTCTTGAAGCTACAAGACAAAGAAACTCAAGAGTCAAGACTCACTTCATAATTTCCTTGGAAGCCAAAAAATGAAAAGCGTGATGAATTAAACATTAACAAAACAAAACAAAAAAAATCAATCCTCACTGGATGGATTTTATTAAGTGCAAAGATCGAATTACACACGAAGAATAAAGCAGCAGGCAAAACCGCAGGACAAGACATGCACAACAGAAAAATCAAGGGAAAGAAAAGCACCAATCAACCAATAAAATTTTGGAACCACGTATAACAGAGATTCCATCTCGACTCTCTCGAGCAACTCTCCATCTACGACGGCTTCATAAGCCATCAACCTTAATAGCATTGGACATCATTTGAACTCATCAGATCAAATTTAAACCATCCCGGCCTATGTAAGAACAGAACATTGCCAACCATGAAACCCATTCGCCTAATACGCTTCAGTTTAAGTGCGATTAAGCACATTTCCTTTCAAAGAGTGACTCAACCAAAACTCAAATTTATCACAGAGAACGTTCACAACATTATACCTTACCACAACGCACACGCACACACAACTTAAACAGAAATCGTTCGTTGCCCTATCCATCTTCAGGTTCGGCACATGATACAGAAGTTGAACAGCTTTGTTAAAGCAAGTTTCAAAAGCAATACAGCAGAGGAATAAGAAAAAGAGATACCAGCTTCCTCGGCACGTCTCGAATCGAAATCGATTCCTCCACGACCGCGGTCGCCATTGATCTCATTACTCCCGTCACCATGCCGTTGAAGGACATCCTCCACCACCGAAGCCACACTGAACGCCTCCGCCGCCGACATCAAACAATCAAATATAGAAACAAAAAATGCGATCGAATCCACGAATCGATCACAATTCACACGAAGAGGAATTGTGTTGACCGATGTTTGTGATATTGTGGTAGTGATCTGGTGTTGGTTGAGATTTGTGTGTGGGGGCGGCGAGGGAGGGAGAGATGGTGGAGAGAGTGGGGGAGCAGTTCGTTCGCCTCGAAGGGAGAATGTGTTGTTGCAATTTGGTGTGGGTTTTCTTTTCTTCGGTTTTGCTTAGACAACACTACTCCTCTCGCTTCGCTTCGTCTTCTGCTTGAATTCAACTGCCCTTTCCTTTTTTATTTTCAAATTGATATATAAAATTTTTAATTATTATATTATTTAATATGTATCATGAAAAGTTTCATTTGTCATCTTAATGATGTAAGAAAATTATGTCATTAACGTCAGGTTGAAAAATATATAATTTAAATTATCATTAATATTTCATGATAATTTTTCAAGAAATGATACTTGATCGTCTCACGATACAAATTAAACAGATCTGTTTTTTAAACTGTTATACATAAGTCGAAACTAAAAGAATATTTGATTTAGGTTTAACGGGGGATTTGTATGGTGATAGTAGTAGGTCAAATTCATATGTTATTACTCTATTGATTTTAAATTTATGTAATTGTTTACATAATTTTCATTATTATATTAATATTAATATATTTTTTTGTTTTCATATCAACTAATATCTTATCACGATAAGGATATAGTCAAAATTTATAACTTAAACAATCGTTTCATGATAAGTTTAAAAAATAATGAAATTTAATCATTTTATCTGTCGAGTTAAATTTTATCTCGACAATCATGAAAATCAACAAGATAATAAAAATAAGATGGAAAAAATGTTTATGTACATAGACCCACAATGTTAGAAAATGATAACAACAAAATGTTTTTATGTGAAACAAATATGATTGTATGTATTGGTTGATATTGAACTATAAAATATTGTTCTAAAATAAATAATCAAAATCGCTTTTATTCTTACAATTTTTTTTTAAAGTATTTGGGTGAGATTTGTAATATATTTAATCAAATGTTTTTTTAAAATAATGGAAATTAAATTATCTACACTCTTGAAGTTCAACGGTCACATTTTTCTGTTTGTGGATGTGCGTGTAATTGACATGCCGTTTGAATTTGATTTCTAACTTAAAAACCCTTTCTTTTATGCGTACAACACAAGCGTTTCTTTTTTCTTTTTTCTTTTTTAATCCTGGGTTGGGTGTGTACTGTAAAGATGCAGAGATGATGGAGGGGCCATTTAAAAAGTCGGTGTAACGTGTAGTTTTCTGCCTGATTTATTGTGAAGGGGTGTACGTATATAGTTGAAGCTGTTCATTTGATCGTCACACATGGTAAACCGTTTATCTGATCTGCGTTCAAAAAATAAATCAAATTACTATGAAAGAGATAAGGCAAACCAAAAATAAATCACATCATTATTCAACACATATTTTGACGAGTTTCATTAATCGTCTTAATGACATAAGAAAAATTACGTCAATAATCTAAGGTTAAATTATATAACTCAAAATATAATAAATATTTCACGATATTTTACGTAAAATGATGTTTGATCGTCCCGCAGATGATTCGTAATTTGAATAACTTCATAACTTACCTAAACCAATGTTGCAAAATAAACGAGACAGAGGAAATATAACATTTCCTAATTTGATAAGGATAATATCAAATCAATTACAATATACCAACTAACTTCTCTTATAATTATTATAATAAATCCTATTTTTAATATTATTCAATATGAATTCAACATCCATATAAATTTTCTATCTAGATTAAAATATTATAATTTTCGTCCGGAAGAAGTTATATATATATTTATGCAATGGTGTAACGTTTTTTTTTTTTTTTTATCTTCCAAAGAGCACATTCTTTTCATTACATCAATAATATTGTGATGATTCAAAATAAAAGTTGATCCATACTATGGTTTGATCAAGTGATGCATTTTGCAAATGCGTCGTGTAACATTATTGATATTTTTACATTATGTAATTTAATCAGGGTCATGATCTCGTGACAAAATGATATTCTTAAACGACGTATTGAGTTGTGTTAAAAGTTGGAAGCTTTCCAATAAATCAATTGTTCTATATTAGAGTACACTTAAAAATGGGCACAAAGCGGATTTGGAGCGAATTAGGGAAAATCCATTCTTACCCTGTTACTTCTACCCCGTCCCCCGTCTTCACATCGTGAGAGACCGGATCAAAATTTTCCTCCTCCATTTTTACCTCATTGGATTTCTACACTGATCTGCATCTATCAATTATCCCGTCAATTCTCTCAATTTAACTAAAATCCACTTCGTACCTCGTTAATGAGCTTCACCACTCCGTCATTTTTAAACACTATTCATTAATGTATAATTCTTTAATGTTATTAGTATCGCACATAATATATAAAAAAAATGACAAGTAGCGTAAAGAAAAATGCCCAAAAATCAAATTATCGAATTGAACCAAATAGAAAAACAAATTCAATACAATAAATTTGATTTTCAATAATTTGGTTTTGATTTTGGATTTGAATTTTAAAATAATTCAATACTTTAGCTAACCGAATTAATTGAAATTATATTTTTTGTTGTTTTATTTTTTATTATTCATTTTTATATCTTTTCCTACATTGATTTATCAAACAAAATTTTTATTAAGTATATTATTCTCAAGATAAAGCATGTACCACTTAGTTTTTGTTTTTTATCTTTTGAAACTCTTTTTTTAATATTTTTGTTATCATTGTAAACTGATACTCCCTCAATCTCAAATAAATTATCACCCATAATTATATTCAGTTAGATTTAATGGTTTTTTTAATGGATAAACTATTTTATCGATAAATCAGCATTTGGAGCTTTGGAGCACTTGATTGAAATTATGAAGATATTAGGGTTTTTTTTTTTTTTTGAAATTTGTAAATATTTGAGGGACTAATATATCATAAACTCATTTTTCTTCCTTAAAAAAATGAGCATACAAATCCAAGAAAAAAGTACACATATTGAATTTTTTTTAAAAGAATGAAAGTTACTTATTTGAGTTTCATTTTCATACAAAAAAGATTATTATATTCAATATTACTTACACAATCTTAAATAATAAAAAAGATACTTAAAAATATATATTATAGATTATAAAACATATGGAATAACATATTTTACGTTGGCCTATTTTTATTTTTATTTTTGGTCAAATACGATGGTAAAATTTTATTTATATCCCTCGGATTTTCGTCTCTTCGTCCCATTATCCATGAATTTTCATTACCCTGCTCTGTTTTGCCCCATTATTTTCAGAGAATGGACCAATCCGTATCTCGTCCTGTTCAACACGGAAAAACTCCCGCTCCGTTTGGGACAAAGCGAAGCGAATCCTGATAGATCGGATCATATTGCCCATCCCTAATTACACTTCATCATAAATTAGATTTTATCTTAACAATTCTTAATAAAATTCATAAAATTTAACCCACATATAATTTTAATGGGTGTAAATTACAACACGTTAGGAAGTACCCAGCTACGCGTTTGTCGTACCGAGTATTGCAAATTTTATTTTTTATTATAAATTGAAAAACAATTATATTGTAAATTAATAAATATATACAAATCGAGTTTCAGTGTATTAACTAAAATCTGATGATATATATTTTACAAATTTTAATATAAACTTTTGAGCGTATACTATTTATGATACTTGCTGCCAGTCCATTGCCGCTACTAGTTGCAGTCACATATTTTCGTTAAAATTAAACTAGGGATACTAATATGAGACGAGAGAAATATGTGTCAACCTCTCTGTCTAATTTAAAGCATAAGATCATTCGCAGTATTTTTTCTAACTTTATTCCTATAATATGATAGTATAATATCTTTTTTTCTAAATAGGGATCCAATTCTTGACTCAATCATTTAATATTTCCTTATATCGATTTTCTATATCGATTTTTATATTTATTTTCACAAAAACAATATACAATTTCACAAGTTAAACGAAATCATCCCAAGCATCATATAAACCACCACAGATTGAAACGCACTCCCGATCCCTGCAAATCAACTTCAATCATCAAATCAACCACCCTAGATCGAGACACACTCTCGATCCCAATAAATCAACTTCAATCATCAAACCAACCTCCAATAATTAATCATAATGAACAACCTAACAATCAAATGCCGATATCAAATCAATCCCATCATGCCAACAATTGAATTTTAGAGTTTAGAATTACTATTTGCAAGTGACGGTGTGGTGGTGAGAGATGACGATGGGTGGCACGGTGAGGCCCAGCTCCGATGGGGGACTCCCTGGTGGTGTTGGCAGGCTTGGAGGTGGCTGCAATCCCTGGTGGTAATGATTTACCAACGAGATGGTGGTGAGAGATGGGGAAGAGAGAAGGTGGCGGAGGTGGTGCGAGGTGAGAATTGCGATAGGACGTCGGGACTGTGGTCGGAGGTGGGAAACGACGGTGGGACGAAGGTCGGAGATTTGGTGGCGTGTGTATGGTGTGCACGAGGTGGGAAGGGGGAAGGCGGCAGAGGTGGTGCGATGGCGGTCGAACGACGACCATGTTGGTGGTAGGAAGGCGACGACAGTGTGTGGGGGAAATGGATCTGATGCGTATTTAGGATATGAGGTTTGCAACGGAATTTTCTTCCGTCATTAATTTGCGACAGATTCTCATAATCCGTAGCTATTTAACGACGGTAAAAAAATTCCATCGCAAATTTTAATAGCGACACAATGTTTATTTTTTGTCGTTAATTAGCGACAAACCAAAAACATGTCCTCGTAATTACAGTAATTTTCTGTAGTGCATGGTCCATTGAAGAACCCTAACCATTGCTAACAAAAATCCATCCCCTGGTTGCTTTAATGAAGTAGCAGAGAAGAGATCGATGAAGACGAACACAACGAGTGGGCGGACTTGATGGGTCCGAGCAGCGACACTACACTTTGACCCGAACGAATTGCATAGACAACAAGAGGACTAGGTCCCTTGTCATGGGACGACAAATCCGCACGATGAGGGACGACAAATCCGCACGACGAGGAAAGGCTGTTATGGGCTTCGACTCATTCGAATCGTAACTAGAAGGCCATGTGTGACTTCCCTTTGGCGATCACTTCTCTGGTAAGTTGCCCACGATAAGTCTTGGCCGTGGGAATCAATATGTCTTCTGTACCTCATCAATTAGTAAGTCAATCTATGGGAAATGGTAGTTGTTTGAGGTATAGTGATTCTGGGTAAAGAGATGTACTAACAGTTGTTTGACACTTTCGACGACGAATTTCGATTATGATGACGATGATGTGCTGATTCTGACGAGATATGCGTACTCATAGTGGTGCATGACTTTCAATAACGTTTTTCTAATGACGTACTGATTCCGGATAAAGAGGCATATTGATGGTGGTTCAAGTCTTCCGACGATGGTTTCCAAATATGACGTACTGATTCTAGTGGGGTTGAGCGAAGCCGATGATTTATGATATGTTTATGGTTGCAGTGCGTTTGTAGTACGTGAAACCGACGATGACAGGGATGAGGATGAGCAATTATGAAGTCGTGATCGAGGGGTGGGATGTCGTGGATGTGGTGGAGAGTGGTTTGGGAAGGAATTATTTTGGATTTGAATTTTATTCAATTATTTAGGAAGATGAATTTTAGATGTAATAATGATATTGAGGGAAAGCTATATTTAATTGATAACAAGGTAGTTGATGGGAATAAAATTAGAGTGTGGTATTTTTGTGTAATTAAAATTCCATAGGGTACTTCACTAATTCTCCCATTTATTTATAGGTTAAAAATACTTGAAGAGATATCAATTAACTTTTGTGATTCAAACAATAAAAAATGAGATGAGTCAAGATTTGTTATAGATTTTTTTATTTTTTTTACAATGAAGATTTGTTATAGATAGTATCTCATCTCGTTTCTTGTTCCACTCTCATAATTGGTTAAAATTCTTTAAATCTCGTAACAATTATAACTTTAAAAGCAAAATAGTAGCCGCATTTTGGACTCCTCTGGAAAGAAAAATAAAACAAAACAAATAATTCGTGTCGCTTGATGGTTACTTTGAATGTTGATCGTTAACAGTTGTTCAACATCAATGGTTATTATCGTTCTAGGCGGGAAACTGTAACTATTTTTTCATTTTTAGTGTATGTAACAAACATTTTTTTAAAAAAAAAACTTCGTATTCATCCGCAAAACAGCAAAAGCAGAATCTAGCTCTATGTAACAAACCAGGCAGTCTCGAATATATCCTGATTTTTAGCGGATTGTTTCTCTCTGTTATTTCCACTTTTCTCGCATCTTGCTACAGATTTTCTTGTATCAGAAAATTCCTGGTAAAAAAGGGTCCTGCTAGTTCCCCCATGTCGAATGAAGATGAGCAAAGTAGTACTCCTACTTCGAGTATAAGTTCTGGTGATGATCGGCTGCCATGTAGGATTCTTTTGCTCGATGATGGCAATGAATCTAGCACCTTCGACTCTCTCTTTAAAATGTGTATTGGCTGTGGTTACATAGGTAATGTATCGACATTAATTAGGATTCTTTTGATAGATGATGGCACTGAATCTAGCACCCTCGACTCGCTCTTTAAAATATGTCTGTGGTTACATAGATAATGTATCGACATTAATTACCATGTGTATGAACTATAGCTCATGTTAATGGTTTACGTAGAAGAAGACGAATTTTTAAACTGCTCGATGCACGGAACTACTGAAAGTTACTCATGATATATTTTGATGCATTTTGATGCAGTGGAGAAATGTCAAAACACGAAGGATCTGTTGAACACGGTTGAACAGTGGGATGAACATCATTTAGTAATGATGGAAATGGATCTACCCCAAACAGACCGGTTGCAAGTGGTCAGAGACGTGAGTGAGAAAAAGAAGTCAGTCGTGCTAGGTACATCTTTCGGAGCTGCCCTATGCTTTAATGACTTGATATGTTATGCTAAAATTAATTGTTTCTTGTTCGAAGTGATGACAGCGGATTCTAGTAGAACAATGTTTCAAAACGTTGTTGATAATGGCGGATGTAATAGTTTGAAGAAGCCTGTAACACTTAAGACTGTGGAGACGCTGTGGAAATATGGAGAGTACTCACGGAGAAAGTATGGTAAGCGAAACGTGAGTTCGGAAGAGGATGATAAGAAAAAGAGCGGCGGTACAGGACATGGATCTGCCAAAGGATCGGGTGAAATAATCAACAAAGATGCTCCGGTCATAAAGAAAAAGAAGCGTGTTGTTTGGACAAAAGAGCTTCATCAGAAGTTCATTCAAGCTGTGGAACAATTCGGAATTCGGGGTACCGCCTTTAATTTATACGCCATATACTGACGAGTTCTATTGTCCGTGAATGTATACAAGTATTTGCTATGCAAACAAAGAAATTAGTTTCTTTATAATCATGTGGTAATTTCTGTTGTGAATTTCAGAAGCTGTTCCAAAAAAAATTCTTGAAGAAATGAACGTTTCATATCTCAGAAGAGAGCATGTCGCAAGCCATCTTCAGGTAACAAATATGTGCAAGAAATGCTGCACCAAGATTTCGTTATTATCTTAATTTGGATTATTTTGTCACAGAAATATCGTCAATTCCTTAAGCAGAAAGACGCCTTTTCGGCAGGAAGTACTACTGTCAATCCTCAAACGATACGCTCCCGAAGCATCAGCCCATATGGAACTTTAGCACCAAGCCAACGGATGCTGCATGCGATAAAAGAAGCTCCAACTGGAGCACAAGCAAATCAAAACATGGCGAGCTTACCTCCATTGGATATTCGACGACAATGGATGAACAATCCCAGGATACTTCCGATTGCTAATGGATCAAATCCTTACTCTGCCATTGATAACCAATTTTTGGGGCATCCACATGGTCACTATTCTGCTTTTGATCGTGGAAATTATTATAACCCTCAGTTAGGTCTTGAAATCCCTCTGAATCAGACTGCCTACATGAACCCTCATACTGGCTACGATATGATACAAAGCGGTAAGTTTCAACATATCCATAGGGATTAGTTTCAACATATCCTTTTTTTCCCCTTACTTTTTTTCGCGGGTTATTCTTTAATCTCTTGTACACAACTCTTTTTGAACTTATCCTCTCAGGTGCCTCCTCACTGGTTCAAGCGAGGAACAGTGCTTCAGTGGAGATTCCACCTGAACTTTTTCATAAACAACAAATGTACCAACAGCTTCGAAATAATCCAACATGTAGCACAGGCGCAGGAATCCAAATTGATGGTCCTTGTGGCGAGGACTGCGACCATTTTGGTTGTCATTCAGATTCATCTCCCGGAGCGTGTTTTGAAGATCTTCAACCACTTGAATATCAGGTATATTTTACTTCAAATCAAACTGAACTGCAATCCTGTGTCGCTTGAATATGAAGTTTGACATGCTTTTTGGACTATTCATTCTTCAAAAAGAATACAAGATGAAACTTTTGGTCAATGTGTTGATAGCTTGCTAGTCATGTGTTTAGTCTTCCAATTTTTCAAATCTGATTCCATTATCTTTTTTTACAGCATGAATATCTACACTCACCATCAAAGTCATGCGTGTAGTCAATCAATTTTTCAAATCTGATTCCATTATTTTTTTTTTACAGCACACCATCAATGATATGGAACGATGTGCGGATTCCACATTCCAATATAGATGCGCTACCGAACAACCAACAAGCGATATTTGAGACGATCCAAGTTCATCCAGATACACCGTCGATTACAGAGATTGCGCGACAAAAAAACCAAGAGAGTGGAAGCGACCAAACGACAGATCCAGAATAACCGATTGCAGCAGTATAAAAGCAGCGGATTGTTTTCCTATCCTTAGCCCTTTAAATAGTTCCAATAATATTTCTTTAGAATTTAGCTTTTAGTATCGTCCCAATTTGACTTTATTAGTTAATGTAAATATAACAACTTTCCGTTTTATTATGTATAGTCGGTTCTTCTATCTTATAAAAATAATTGAAGTTTAATTACTATCAGCTTTCCAATGAGTAATCTTGTAGGTTGATTTAGCATGAGACATAGTACTCATTAAGCTGCAGTTGAAGGGCAAATGGCAAGGAACAACCTAACCAGAAATAAGACAACAAAAATCAAAGCCTGCGTTCAACGAACACAATCTGCAGTTAAAACTCAGCAACCTGTATTGAGTGAAAAACAAGATCTCCTGTAAGAGAGCTTGGAACATAATAGAATATAACTGGCATTGATCCACATTAATAAGCTGCTCTCAGCATCTTAGTGCCTGCGCCCTGACCACATACATAGCTCATTATCTTTGGTCCTTACTGTAGTATTTACTAATGACCTTATTTGAACTCGGTTTAGAAAGTTTCATATACTTCCTCCTCCTGTTTCACTTCGCACAAACAAGGACATTGGTTCTCAAGAGTCCTTTTCCCGTCCTTCCGTTGATCTCTTCCATTGCAATGACCGCGACTGAGACGGTCTCAACACGGTTACCATCTCCAACCTACCGTTGTCGGCATCCTCGTCCATTAGAAATATTTAAGGTAAGGGTCATAGTGACAAATGTCTAACAAAAGCATTGTGCAATTTCTGATATACTAGCAAAATTTTCTACATTTGAAATGTGAAGTGAAAAAGGAAAAAGAATAGACATCGACTGCTGAGCAAGCAAACAATTAAAGTGCAGTACTTTATCATTTATGTTGGGCCAATAATGCAATTCCAACGGTAACAAAAATACAGAGCAAGCTTATAATTGTTGGGCTGCAGACTTCTGCAAAGACAGAGACCCAAAATCTCGAGGATAATGGAGGAAGGCAGGATAGGTGGGTGAGCGACCGACCATAGGGGCATTCAGCGCTACAATTTCATCTGTGAGATGGAAAATTACACAAAACCCATTTGAAAACCAAGATCTTATTGTATAATCACCTGAAAACCAACATGGTTATCTCAAATCTTTACTCTGTTATCAACAAATTTGATTTGCACAAATAACAAAAAATAAAAAAATCCTAACTTTACATCAATGTAATTTTTGATATAGTTTGAAAACAATTTAAAAAATAAATATATTCAAAATGATCCTGAGATTTTTCAAAAGATAAATATTTCAAATAATATTTCACTGTTGTTTTAAATACTTGTCCATCTCACCATTGAACTTCATCTTGAACCAACATTTCAAAAACATAGGAACTCAAAAATCAAACTTCATTGAATCATTGCGAGACAGCAACCCAAACAAACGGTCAGCTACAACACATACTTATCCGACCGTTACGAATTGAATTCACCTTGTCCAAATTCAACTTTCCAAATTCGACCGTTGCCACTCTCTTCTTCCTCCTTCAACCTCTTCTCTCTCCCCTCTCAGCTCAACTCAACTCCACTCAAAATTTCCCCATTTCTCTCTCTTCTTTCTCACTCTAGAAGAAAACCCAATTTCCCCAAATCCCCCAATTTTCCCCCAAAACCCTAATCAAGAAACCCAACAAAACCCTGATCAAGAAACCTCAAACCCTGATCTTTCCAATTCAAGAATCAATCTTGATCAGGAAATCTCCAACAAAACCCTCCAATGACCAAAAGGGCATCTTCGATTTCCTCTCCTTCGGCTTCGCCGGTGACCATCTCTGTCACCTCGAGCGGGGGATCAAGAAGCCGGGGGCTCACGAGCCCGGCCCCACGGGCCTCCTTGTCTCCACAGCCACCCGCCGCTACACTGACTTCATCGGCCAACTGGGTATCCTCCTTGTCTGCCACGAATGGAGGACGGTACTCTTCGTCGAGGGAGGATGACGCCGAGTTCGTGTCCTATACGGTCCACATTCCCCCGACACCAGATCACCAGCCCTCGAGTGGTACCACGAGGAATGGTGAGGTGGGTCGGAGTGAGAATCAGAATTTGGCCTTTTCCGGATCGAGTTTGGTAACCGGGACGATATTCACAGGCGGGTTTGAGACGGTGACGAGAGGGCATATGATCAATGGCGGCGGGATTGTGGGGAGATCTGAGGGGGCGAAGCCCGGGAACGTGTGTTGGATGAAGGGATGTGACGAGGAAGCCATGGGAGGAATCGTCGTTGGAGGGAAGTTTTCGGGGCCTTGTGAATGTGGGTTCCAGATTTGCAGGGCATGTCACATTGATTGTTTCTCCAATGGTGGAGGAGGAGGGCAGTGTCCTGGTTGCAAGGAGCCCTACAAGGTGGGCAATGATGATGAGGATGATGTGAGAGGGGAAGGCGAGGATCAGGCGTTTCCTATGCGGTCCATGGGAGGCGATTTCAGGTCGTGTAGGAGGCTTTCGCTTGTGAAGTCGACAAAGGCGGTGCAGAATCAGGCGACGGAGCTGGATCATAATAGGTGGTTGTTCGAGACGAAGGGGACTTATGGGTATGGGAATGCGGTTTGGCCGAAGGATGGGTACTTGTTTGGGTCTGGGAATCATGATCATCCTCCTGATTTCGAGGAGAGGAGTAGGAGGCCCTTGACTAGGAAAGTGCCTGTTTCGGCTGCAATTCTGAGTCCTTACAGGTAGTTTCTTGAAGCATTTCCTGTGTTTTTTTTGGATCTGAATTGTCTGTGAACTCTGTTTGAACTCCTGTTTGATGATCCTGTTCTTTTCCTTGAGTCTCCATGTGAAGATGTTAGCCAAATGTGATCCTCCCTCCTATGTTCTTCATTATCTGTGTAATAGTCTGCAGTGAGTTGTCTAGCTGAGTGAATATCAGTTATCCATCATGTTCAGCTCAGGTCTTGGGTTGTGTAAGCAAAAGGATTAATCTTGAATGAAGATCCGGTTTTCAGAAGTTGATAATGCAATTAGGTTAATTGTGTCGAAAAGTTCATACACTTGTGTTGAAATGGATGTATACGTGTGCTAACTTTGAAGCTTTCATATCCTTGAACAATCTAAGTTGTGAGAAGGATCAATCAATGGCGCCTCTCTTTATAGGATGAAGTAGCATAGTGTTCACCTAAATCTTGTATCATATTCTTATTCGCTGAGAATGCTACATGTAGATTATCTGTTAAGCCTGGACTGCTTCTAGCAATCAATCTTTGTAACCAAATTGCAGTTTGTATGTTTAAACCTGCAATGTTATGATCGTGGTCTAAACCCATTGTGTTGTAAGTTGTAGACAGCTCAAGTCCTTGGACTTTGATTTTTGGGTGAAATTGGTACTTGTATGTCTTGAATAGATATGCAGTTTGCAGAAGCTATAAATCTCGAAATTGATCGAGTATTGTGCTCTATGTCTCAGCAATAAGCAAGTTTCAAGCATTTGTCTTTGATATTTGATATAAAAATCATGCAGATTACTCATGATGCTGCGCCTCGCTGCTCTGGCGCTGTTCCTCACATGGAGGATCCGACATCCGAACCATGAAGCAATGTGGTTGTGGGGAATGTCCATCACCTGCGAGTTCTGGTTTGCTGTCTCATGGCTCCTGGATCAGCTTCCGAAAATCAGTCCCATCAACAGAGAAGCTGATCTTTCTGTGCTGAGGGAGCGATATGAATCTACGAATCTAAGGAACCCGAAAGGAAGGTCCGATCTACCAGGCATCGATGTCTTTGTTTCCACAGCAGACCCAGAAAAGGAACCCCCTCTTGTCACTGCCAACACCATCCTGTCCATCCTAGCTGTCGACTATCCTGTTGAAAAGCTTGCTTGTTATCTGTCGGATGATGGCGGTTCACTTCTCACATTTGAAGCTCTGGCTGAGACTGCAAGTTTCGCGAGAATCTGGGCTCCTTTCTGTAGGAAACATGGAATTGAGACTAGAAGTCCAGAGGCATATTTTGCTCAGAAGAAAGACTTCCTCAAGAACAAAGTGAGGCCGGATTTTGTTAGGGAGAGGAGGCGCGTCAAGAGGGAGTATGACGAGTTCAAGGTCAGGATCAACTCGTTGCCTGACTC
The DNA here is from genome assembly GCA_001925005.1 of Drosera capensis. Lineage (NCBI taxonomy): Eukaryota > Viridiplantae > Streptophyta > Magnoliopsida > Caryophyllales > Droseraceae > Drosera > Drosera capensis. Next base: position 193,522 of record LIEC01010740.1, read on the forward strand.
TATTAGGAGAAGATCGGATGCTTACAATGCCAACGAGGAGTTGCGAGCGAAGAAGAAGCAGATGGAGCTGAGGGGTAACCTAGGAGATCCTTGCAAAGTGCCAAAGGCAACTTGGATGTCTGATGGCTCTCACTGGCCTGGAACTTGGCCATCTGCTGAGCCTGATCACTCAAAAGGCGATCATGCCGGTATAATTCAGGTATTTTCAGTCACACTTTGCTCAATACCGCTATACTAAATATGCTCCTCCAACTGAAAAGCTAACTTTTTCCTTATGTCTATAGGCAATGCTAGCTCCTCCGAATTCAGAACCTGTCCATGGTTCATCAGCTGATGCGGACAACTTGATTGACTCAACTGAGGTAGACATCCGGTTGCCAATGCTGGTCTATGTGTCTCGCGAGAAGAGGCCTCGCTATGACCACAACAAGAAGGCCGGAGCAATGAATGCATTACTGAGGACTAGCGCGGTTATGTCCAATGGGCCGTTCATTCTCAACCTTGATTGCGATCACTACATATACAACTACTTGGCTCTAAGAGAAGGAATGTGCTTCATGCTCGACAGAGGTGGCGACAGGGTCTGCTACGTCCAGTTCCCACAAAGGTTCGAGGGGATTGATCCTAATGATCGGTATGCAAACCACAATGCGGTGTTTTTCGATGTCAGCATGAGAGCCCTCGACGGGTTACAAGGTCCCATGTATGTAGGAACAGGCTGCATATTCAGGCGCATTGCTTTATATGGGTTCAGTCCACCAAGGGCTACGGAGCACCATGGATTCCTTGGCACACGCAAACTCAAGTTCCTCTTGAGGAGAGCCAAGGTGACAAAGAAGGACGAGGAAGGCGAGATGTCTGTGCCAATCAACATGGACGACGAAGACAATGAGGACTTGGATATCGAATCGTTGCTCCTTCCCAAAAGGTTTGGGAACTCCACTTCCTTGGCTGCGTCCATCCCGGTGGCAGAGTTCCAAGGCAGATTGCATCAGGACTTGCAAGGAAAGGCTGATCTAGGGAGACCAGCTGGGTCTCTCGCTGTGCCTCGGGAGCCTCTTGATGCTTCAACAGTGGCTGAAGCAATAAGTGTTATATCGTGCTTTTATGAGGACCGGACCGAATGGGGAAGACGTGTAGGCTGGATATATGGTTCTGTCACAGAAGACGTCGTAACTGGTTACAAGATGCACAATAGAGGATGGAGATCTGTGTACTGCATCACAAAACGGGATGCTTTCAGAGGGACAGCTCCGATCAACTTGACTGACAGGCTTCACCAAGTCCTCAGGTGGGCGACAGGATCCGTCGAGATATTCTTCTCAAGGAACAACGCGCTGTTTGCCAGCCGCAGGATGAAGTTCCTACAAAGAGTAGCGTATTTCAACGTGGGAATCTACCCTTTCACTTCATTCTTCCTCATAGTATACTGCATGCTCCCTGCGGTTTCACTCTTCTCAGGACAATTCATAGTCCAATCCCTCAGCGTAACCTTCCTCATCCTGCTACTCCTCATCACATTCACCCTATCCTTACTCGCCCTCCTCGAGATCAAATGGTCCGGGATCACGCTCCACGAGTGGTGGAGGAACGAGCAGTTTTGGGTCATAGGAGGCACCAGTGCACATCCAGCCGCGGTCCTGCAAGGCCTACTCAAGGTCATAGCAGGAGTTGACATCTCCTTCACCCTGACATCCAAGTCCTCTGCACCAGAAGACTCTGAGGACGAGTTTGCGGAGCTGTATGCGGTCAGGTGGAGCTTCCTGATGGTTCCTCCGATCACGATCATGATGGTGAACATGATAGCAATAGCTGTCGGAGTGGCGAGGGCGCTGTACAGCACATTCCCTCAGTGGAGCAAGCTGCTTGGAGGCGTATTCTTCAGTTTCTGGGTCCTGTGCCATCTCTACCCGTTTGCAAAGGGGTTGACGGGGAGGAGAGGAAAGGTGCCAACGATCGTGTTCGTGTGGTCTGGCCTCCTGTCGATGATCATCTCGCTTCTTTGGGTCTACATCAGCCCTCCCAATGGAAGTCCAAGCTACCTGAAATTCGAGTTTCCTTAACTCAATATGGGTGAACAATGTAGTAGTGGTTTCTGAACTTCATACCTGTGTGCTGCTTCACTTGATTCCTTGTCCCTGCATACATTACATGTAATTCCATTGTTCCTGCCGCTCGAAGTTTTCTTTGTGATCTGTATTCATTTGTTTATAATCAGATAGTAAATCTGCTAGCTATGTTTTCAGTGATTCTGAAGCTATCCGGATAGCAAATCTTACTTGATCTTAATGCAGCTTGCATATTCGCCAGTGAGTACTGTTGAGCTATAAACTTGTGCAGGGGAAAGGTATAGATTAAAAGTTGGATCCAAGGTTAATAATGAATTATAACTTATGATGTTCATGGCTTTGAATGTGCCTCAAAAACCTCTGATATTTACGTAATTCTTTTGTAGTCTTGGATTAGGCAAAAAAAAATGGGTCAAACTTGGGGAATCTCAAATGTAATAATTAGGATTATTACCTAAATATAACCACCTAGTCTGTAACCTCAAAATCTCCCTAATTAACTAAATCCAGATTTAGTATTTAATTTAAAGCACCACTATAAATATAACAAGGTACTTGCTGCTGATAAATACCTGGCTTCTGTTTTCTTGAAGAGCTCTCTTATTGCAAGGTTGCAAAAATGGCCCTTGCAAGACGTAGTGATCTTATCAAACTAGCCCTCTTCATCCGCGTAGCATTGTTCTTCTTTGAAGCTCAAGCCAGATCAAACCGAAGCCTTCGTGCGGCAGGTGCTGCTGTCTATGATGTGACCAAGTATGGCGCTAAGGGCGATGGCATATTGGTCGTCGATGAGGACGGAAATCCAGAAAACAACACTGTACGTTACACCTTCTTATCTTTCATCGCTCTGATGATCCTATAGGATAATTAGGATTCGAATCCAGGCAGATCTTACAAGTTACAACATTATAGAATCATAAGTTGTAGGAAAGGAAATCTCACATCTTTTTCCTGTTTTCCCCCCAAATAAGATTGTCTTTTGATGTAACGCTCTCTTGTTGAAATCTGATACTAACAAATGCTTCGCATCACGTGTTTAAAGTAACATGAGCTTTGCAGGATAGTATCTAATGCTGACGATAACATGTTAAATGATATTGTGCAGCCTTTTATCAAAGCATGGAGAAAAACATGTGACTCTGCTGGTCCAGCCAAAATGGTGATCCCTGCAGGAAATTTCGTCATCGGCCAAATCTTGTTCGGAGGACCCTGCAAGAACCCGAACCCCATCGTCGAATTTCAAGGGACTGTGGTGGCGTGCAAAGATCCTAGCGTATATTATTCTCCTGAATGGTTCTTGGTCGAGAATGTGAACGGCATCTCCATGGTCGGATCAGGGACCTTCGACGGCCAAGGAGTCATAAACTTTAGCCCCATTGATTGCAAGCATAACCCACAATGCATTCACCTTGCACCGGTAAGTATAAACTTATTTTTTCATGTTATTTAGATTTTTCTTATGTTTCTGTTTTCACGATCTTCAACAGCAACGACTGAAGTTCATGTAATGTATCTTTGGTTATCTTGTGTCGCAGTCGCTGAAGTTCAATGGAGTCGCCAAGGCAGGGAAGGGCTATGTCAAAGTCATCACAGCCGTCAACAGCCATTTCAAAGCTTGAAAGTTGATCACGATCAATATCAATATGCCAAATTAATTGTACTCCTACATGAAATTGAAACCCTACAAGTTCCTGATATATGTTTCAGGGTTGATGATTTTTTCCTCTTCTCTGTGCATTTTTTTTTTTTTTTTTTTTTTTGTGTTACACGGAATTCTTAAGAGGATCAGAATGAGATATACTAATGTTTCAAAGCAAGAATAGTTCCAATCGCTATTTGAACACAAAATGAATTGCACCAACTTGATTTTGTATATTGAACGAATTTGTTGTTTAGTCAAACATCATCTATTCTTCCATAGTAGTACAACATGAAAGATTACAACCTTTTATAGTGATCTCACACCATAGAGATTATAACATTGACATGTTGTAACTTTTTCCTATTCCATAACGAATGCTTTCAATATCATCCTGATATATCTCGATATATCATTGGTATGTCTTTAACACCACTCGATGCAGTTACCACTTATCTTCCCGACAACACCAACGAGTTTATATATCATAAACTCAAACCATCCATCATTCCGAGGCGAGCCTAATGTCTCTTGTTGGTGATCATCATGTTCCTCAACTCGACCGCATCGATCTCCATCGTCGTATTCCCGGGAATGTAACACCCCGTCACGGGATCCGGCACCCAGGACTTCTCTCCGGCTCCCTTCCTCGCCGATTTCTCCTCCTCCTTCCCCAGTGTCACACTTGAAGCTCCACTCTTCGATACCCCCAGCGACGCTGCAGCAAAACCCCTCCTGCAGATTCAAAAAAGATCAGATTAAAATACGTACCCACGCCATTAAAATCTGATTCTTATTGGAATTAGCATGATACAATAATTAACAACAACAACAACAACAACCAGATGTTCCGTGTCACAACGGGGTTTGGGGAATTTTACCTGGCGAGAGCGGGGGAAAGGTTGTCCGCGACGAGAGCGGAGAGGAACTTAGCGTTGGAGAGACAGCGAGCCATTTGAAATTGGGTTTTTATGATGTGGTAATTGATTCAAACAACTGAATTCTCGCTGAGCGTAGCAGGAGCTTCTTGTCTCTGTTTCTTTCACAGCGAGGAAGAAGAGAGATGGGAATATAATTGTGGATGTAAAGTGTAGAGCAGGGAATGGTTGTATATATAGAAAGAAATGGGATGAGAAGACGAGTTTTTCTTGGTATTTTCGGGGATGCGGTGGAAGCAGTGGTCAAATTGGTGAGGAAAAGACGAGGTCATGTCGCGGAAGGAGTGGAGGAAAGAATAATTCACTCACGTCTCCTTTTTGGATGTTCTCTGTGGACCAAGATTCCATCCCATGTAAAGACACTGGTTTATGTCAAGGGAATCATAGAGGGGCTAAAGCAATATCAGTAAACAGAGCTAATTTTTTGTTATGGTGGTTGTATTTTTAAAATTTTAAAAATTAAATTTATTTGAAGATTGAAGTTTGTTTTTACTATAATTATTATAGTCTTATTTTCTTTTTTAATTCCTTCTTAAACACAAACATAATATAAATTATGTTGATCAAAATGTGTATTGACTAATATCATTTTTGAAAGATGGTTCATATTGTTAGAGCATAATTGTTATTTTGTTATTGTCAGAGCAAAAACTTGGTATTATTAATTTATAATTTTCATATTCGCTTTTAATTTACCCCTGACGGTACCACTGAAAAAGGTAGCATTGTTCTCTGTGCCAAGAAATGGACTTGGATTCTTTTAATAGATTTTCCTTACTATGATCTACTCGGCTGAGGATATTGTGTATGGGATAAATTGAAATGCCTCGCAATTATGCATGCGTTGTTTTGGCAAATATAGCGTTATAGTTGCACCCCACAACGTCATATATCTACCTATCACTAAATACATATTTTCTTAATTCTATTTAAATTATAATGATTTGTCACGATAATTTATATATATGTTAAATTAATAAAAAATGATAATTTTGTTTTTATGAGTGTGTGAGATAAAAAAAAAAAAAGAAGAAAAATGATAATGGGTGGATTAATATGATATAAAGTAGGGATATTTTTATATTTTTATATAAAAAAATTAATTAATAAATAAAGATTATAATTTGAATATGATAATAAAAAAATTGTTATAATTTGAAAGGGATAGAATAAATATGACGTAGGTAGGTAGAAAAAAAAAAAACGTGATTTACGCACGAACACAGAATAAATCATAAACGTGTTTGAGTTCATGATAGAAAAGACCTGTTTGATGTAGCCAATGGTCACACGGAACCAGATAGCATCTGTCTAGAAAATGGAAGATTGTGGTCACGCACCCTAAACAAAATGTATCTTGGACTCTGAATAAATATCTCTCCCCTACTCTATAATACTCATCATCATATCTCTGGCCACGAGAATAGCAAAAAGACAAATCTTGCTCATAAACTCCTATGATTCGGCATTTTATACTTGAGCACCCAAAAACATAGATGGGTATTTTGGGGGCTAATTCAATAATAGCGTATTGATCGCTATCAAAATTGTATGTTAAAATATTTATATTATAAATATTTAAAATTTATAATATAATTTATCAAATATATATTGTTAAATTTTAGTTCAAAAAAAATTGACAGTATATGTTTACCAATTTGTAATACAAACTTTTCAATTCAAAATATGAAAAATAAAATTTAACACTATTATTGACCGCCACTGAATTAGCCACATATTTTCTAAAATAGATTTGACAAAATCCTCTGATAATTTTGAACAAAAGCCATGCTCATTTCCAACAAAAAGGGTTAATCATTTGTTCTTGAAAAAGATCTTAAGAGGAAAAAATTGGGAGAGTTTGACAACAACAAAACAAAGTTGAGGTAGTTTAACCAAAGGTTAATTGACCATGTGAGATTAGTTCAACCAATCTGCTATCAATAATGAACGCAATGCCGTTAATCTGAGACAGTCTGATAAAGAACTTGTCTTAAAAACGTAGCTTAATGAGTATTAAGGGTCACGACTCTTGCACTGCCTATTTTATCGCAGGACAAGCCATCTCACGCACTAGCCTGACTCTGGTTACACCGGCTGCATCCGGCCGCCTTCAAACTCTTTTACAAGATGCCCCGACAGAAAATTATACGAAAGACGTGGTGAGAGCAAAGCATTGCATCTCAAGACTCTGCAAGCATCAAAGCAGGATTCCTTATTCACCACAAGGTTACAAGGGCATTCCAATGTCGAAACCAACAAGCATTATCAGTCCGCCACAATCCCGGATTAACAAGAAAACGAGATGAGGCATCGGTTCAATGTATAATCGTCGAATTTAGACAAAAGACACAGCTCCACCATTTTTGAGGGCAAGACAGACGTAGACATACAAATCTCATACTAAAGACTACAATCCCAGACATGCGGAATGCTCTGATTCTTGATCAAGTTCTTGTTCATGCAAAAGTTCCAGTGCACGCGGTAGCTGGAGCAGCATTTTGCTGCTTCGTTGCTGAACTGTACTTCTTTGTGATGAATCTGAAAAACCAAAAGCATGAAGTTTTGTGGGGCGTTGTGTCATACACGATTTTCGTGCAGCAAGCAGTTTCCTAAAACAGGTGATATGCCAATCATGGGCCGTTCTGAGTTCATTATCTGCTGTGCTAATGTCACGAAGAAAAGGTTTCCGCTCAACACAAAAAGAAATACAACAGGTCAACAACATTTTTGTTCAGTCTCACCCTTAACAAATCATGTTAGCCTTGTTGGATCGAGTGCTTCACCTATGGTACTTGTAACCTAATGGGTATGTGTGGACTTCAACCTTAGTTCAGGTCGAAGAACTTAAGGATTCAAACCACTACACCGAGGTTTCAATATGGGCATCGAGATAGAGGCTAAGCCAATATGTGGTCTAGAGTCTAGACATCTTATTTGGCTTTCATTTAACAGTCATTGGATTGAAATCTTTAACAAGGAGATATCATACACCAAACCCAGGCATTACCTGAAGAAATCCCTCCACAGCAACTCAAACATCAACCAGTTCATTCCAGCAGCATCGCCATCTTTGGCATTCGCAGAGGCAGAGACAGCTCTGTCAAGTAACACAGTGTCACTACAGTTCTATGGTTGACATATGCTTTGTGAATACGCTATTGACAATCAAGAAAAAAAAAAGGAAAGGCTTGAAGGAAAATGAGGAAAGTAGATGATACCTTGAAGCAGTCTTCTTTATCTCATCAAACATATACCTAGGTGAAAGGCACCCCATTGCTAGCCATGGAGAGATTTTGCAGGAGAAGTTTGCGCCATAGATGCTATCACCGCCTTCCTTTGAACCCTTGGGAGGCTGAGCTCGGCATTCAGCAGCAAACTTCTGGAGCCTCTGGAGCGCTTCAGTCTCTCCTCCAACCATTGCAGCATTAGCAGCTGACTTAGCATCCTGCATATATAAGCATATATAAAGCCAACAGTTGCGGAACAAATCCGACTTCACTACATCGGGAAGTGAATGAAAAAGACCAAGCAAGACCCAACAGCATCCCTACACCATGGCCAACTATCTGAGTGAAACCCAACTAGCCAACCAAGTGAAGCTTAAAGACCCAAATGGAAGAGGATTTGCATGAAATGCATCTCCAGCTTACCTAAAATTTATGTAAGCTGAACGCTCTATTAAGACCATCTACGAATCGGTTTCCACAAGAATGAAATTCACAAGAAAGATGAGATATTGTAATTTGTATGTGTTGGGACACTCTTCAGATTTAGATATTAGTCCAACCAATGTGTTTTTCAGTGAACTGAATCATGTGAAACAGTAAGATCCGATATATTAGTAAGACCACTCTTCCAGGTGGATGGGGAATGAGCACTCTTCAAGGCAGCACCGTCTACCTTTGCAGAAAAGCAGTGCAAAGGATACCCTCTATCTATAACCTTACCATCAGCTTGTTGCAATAATATTAGATTCGGCTTTACTCCATAACCTTTGTGGATAAGACTACATCAAGGAAACATAAACTGATATCCCCAAATTCAAGCACGCAATGGAAATGACAACGATCATGATCCAGTTCCACTGTTCAGCAACTCCAAAAAAGGACATGATTAATTTTCTTCCGAACAATCTTGCCCTACTGCAGTATATTGCATTCTGTTGTTGTGAAATCAAATAAAAAACAATCACAGAAGATGACTCAACTCACTGAGTCACTGGAAGAAAACCATTAAAATTTTGCAGAAACGCACATAAGTAGCTAGATGGGCTCCAAATGGGTACCAAATACGGAATCAACCCAATTGAAAGTGACGCCAGTTGGACGTATGGCGGCAGTGAAGCAACAAAATAGATGTAAGAGAAGGCAGTATTGGGTGTACTTAAAGAAGCGCAGAAGGGAAACTCTGCTAAAGAAAACCCAGAACAAGACTGCAAGCAATATGAGTATGAAAAAATCGGGAAAGTTACCGCATTTCCCGATATCACCTCAATATTTTCAATGAGAAGTACAAGTCTAACCAGCTGAAAATTCTCAAACTCATAACATAGATAAACTAGCTCTATAAGCAGGTTGCTTGCATGGTTTCAGTGTTACATAACCTCAAAACACTCAAGCTTGACCAGAATACGAGGCTTCTAATTCTAGTGATCCATTGTATTGTACTTTGTTAACTTGGTGAGAGTAAAAACTTGTTAAATTTATCTTGGGTTTTCACCCCATCACAATCTAATTTAGCAAAAGAGAAAATTTCACCGATTGGGGGTAACTAATCTTCCATATAATAGCTTACAGCTCTGAAGAGGTCAACCTATTTTTAGATTCCGAATAATCAGTGCATACTCTTAACTTCTATACCTGACAAGGCAATAGCAACAAACTAGGACCATGATCACAAAATTTTCCCTTCGTGGTTCTAACTAGACAACGAGATCAAGCCATGTCTTTATCCCCGTTATGTATGATAAGGATATAACGATGTCATTCTCCTGTAGTTTTTGTACCTCCATCAGGACAAGTCTAGCTTCAATAGAGTTCTCACACCCGAATCCCACATCGGCTGTTTGAACCTCCATTCGTACCAAAGAGAAATGCTCCTTTGTGCACTCTCTTTTCAAGACTCTCTTTCCCATCGATTGATTCAATTGATTTAATTGATTTGAGGCAGTTATCATCAATTCAAATGGGTCCAAAAAAAATCAATGGTGGTTGAGATTGGAGGGTGACCCAAAGAGACTGGAAAAGAGAGCGTCCATAGCATTTCTCCCTACGAAATTACTAGATCAACGAAAATCACAACACATCCAACAATCGCCATCTTCCAGTTCTTAGAACAAGCAGCAGACAACCATCAATCCCATATCACTATCACAATTTTTGCATAGATCTTGCAATCCAGGAAAGCTCAAGCGACCAAGCTAACCATAAGCAAATGAACAACTTGCAAAACAGCCTTTAAGACCAACAAAGGAGCGAGAACAGGTGATTATACCTGACCCACAGCTGCACTGGGATTGAGACCCAGATCAACCAAAGAAGGGATCTCCCCAGGCTCAACATCTCCCCTAGATGGCAGCCCCTTCAACCTATCCAAAGCGGCGATCGTCTTCCTCACACCAACCCCTTGCACCTTCTCCCTAAACCCACCATAATTCGTCGGCATCTCCCCGAGCTTAAATGGCAAATCCTCCAAATGATACAATGTGCTCCCCCAAACGTACTTCACATCAACACCCTCGTCACTCATAGCGGTCATGATCTTCTCCTCGGCCCTCACATCCTCCTTCGACACCTCGCCATGAGCATACACTGCATCCGCCCCAATCGCCTTCGCCATCTCCACCAAAACCGTCTCGGGCCTCCCGATCCTGACGACCAAATCAGATCCCCTCTCCCTCAAACTCCTCCTCAGATCAGAAACCGACTCGATCAAGAATGTAGCCCTGTAGGGTCCCGTCTTGTCGAACCCGGAGCTCGATTTCCCATAATCCCTGGGATCAAAACAATAAACAGGCAACACAGAAACACTCTCATTGTTAGCGGAATTCAAGCACTCATTATCATGAACCCTAAGATCATTCCTGAACCAAACGATCGTAGCCCTTCTCACCGCGGCCCCGTTGTTGGGATCGGAGGGGCGACGAGGGTAGATGGAGAGAGAGCTTTGGAGAGGGATTGCGGTGAAAGATGGATTTTTGGATATGGGTTTTTGTGGGGAGAGTGTGAGGGATGAGGCAGTGATTGTAAGGTGGTTGTGATGGGATGATGATGATGATGATGAGAAGAGCTTTGATGGGAGCTTGAGAGCCCTTTTGGGTGGATGTTGTTGTGTGGTGGTGTCTTTTGGGGTTGTGAAGTGGCATGATGGGAGGATTGTGGAGAGTGAGAGGGAGATGGATGCAATGGTGGGTGCAGCAACAATGGCATTGGCGTTGGTGTTGGTGGTGTTGGGTTGTTCTTCAGTGAGGGTTTCTGGGGTTAGGGTTTCTGGGGTATGAGATTCTGGGTTGGGAGCCATTGTTGGAGAGGAGAAATGGGTTGAGGAGAGTGGTGGATATGAGATGATGGGATGAGGATTTGAGGGTGAAGGTGAAGATGAGGCTGTGGTTTGGGTTGGGTTTTGGGTGTTGTTCCTTCTTCTTGTGCAGTTATGAATCGAGTATGGTTTATATGAGTGAGTTTGGGGGAGGATTTGTAAACGAGAAATGTGGGTGGTGGGATGATTTTGATGGTTTGGTACCTAACTTGTTTTGTGTTACTGAACCTTCAAAGGTCATGGACATGCTCCATGGCTTGCTCAACTGTCCATTAGAGCAACAAAAAATAAAGGTGGTAGAATAGGCTCGTTCAGTCGATTGATACATTTGATCGACCCGGTTTCTCCGATTCTAATGTCTGCTCGATCGATCGATCCATATTAATTTATGATAATTTCTCAAATGTCGAATTAATAATAAGATATGTGATCTAATTTGAATAATTTATTATTTTTCTGGATCGTGTTATGTGATGAAGGTGAAAATCAACATGAATATATGGATCAAAAACAATAATTTAGATAATTTTATCAATAAACAAATTGAATATATATAATATTATCTTTGTTATTGTTTCCTCGTCAACAGGACGCCCCTATCGTATCCATTTATTCCTATGATTCTCTTACAGAGTTGTTGGGAAGTAATCTATGTTTGATTAGTACGGTAGGCAGTAACTTTGGAGTATCTTCTTGGTTTTGTATCAACATGTGATCATCTCCGGAGTCACAGATATGGACCATGAAAGACATTCAAAACTTGAACAGAGCTTTATCATTTTTAAAAGACAATCAATAGCATGTTTCATATCTTAAATGTAACATCCTTCCTTGTTCAACCATAGATATCCATATTTTTAAGAAAAAAGTTTGCAACTCTTCTCTTATTGGACGTTATCTTTTTAATTTTTACGAATTAACTGGGCTGGACAACTGAAATTGAATGATAAGATTCCCTAAATTTACCAAGCTCATAGAGAATAACAATTTAAGAAGATGATTGTCACTAGAGCACTTTTTTTAATAATTAGGTATGGTGTGATTCAGAAACGCAACCTTTGACACCTATTTCGTGAGTAACTATGAAAAGCCCATCCTTCATCCAACTTTCAACATTTTGCCATATTCGGAGAAGAAGGGTGCATGACTTCTGCGTGCGTAGAAGATGAGCTTCAAAGCATGAGACATATGTTCTGGAAAATATTAATTTCGAAAATCGACCATTTCACTTTCTAATTTTCCTGGGATGTGGTTTTGTGTTTGGTGGGAAGAAGTATTGTTACAATATTATATCGATTTTTGTGAGAAATATCGATTTTTGTGAGAAATCATGAAATGAAATGATTCATAAATTAAAGAGTTTTTTTTATTAAATTTTTTTTTCTATTTTATTATAGATGACTAATCAAACAGATAACAAACAGTTCCTTAAAGAACAAGTCCAATTTTGGAGCTAAAATCGATATATCTATTGTTGTAATTTGATATCAAAAATAGATTTTGACATCAATTATATAAGCTTAAATATTTGTATATTTTAAACAAAATAAGATAAATTCAAACTCAATTACAGATTCATTGATATTTAAACATACATAATTAAAAAAATAAATAAAATATTGATATGAAAATTGTAAATATACGTATATCTGATGTCAAATTTAAAATTTAAGTTTATTTTATTTTTATTTTGTCATCAATTTTATCTTATAATTAAAATTTTATTTTTATAATTATTTAATAAAATATTATTTTAATATTATATATAATTTATGATTGAATATCATGGAATAATTTATTGATTTCGATTTGAGTTAAAGTCAGCGGTCGATTTCGGTGTCAAACGTAAACCAAAAGGTCCAATACCAACATCGTAGGAATCTCTCAGTCGAACCCAATCTGAAACCCCACAGCTCCCTCTCTCTCTCCCTCCCTCTTCGCAAACATGAAATGGGCTTTCCCCCCACTCGCCCACTTTTCGTCCCACACCATTCCACAAACCCCTTGCTCACTTCTCCGCCAACGGCGGCCTCTGTCCCCGCCGCGGTGGGCTCAGCCAAACTGAACGGCGCCGGCGGCGATGATGACCCTTTGGTCCACTCTGCGGCGACGGCGCAAGTGGGGGTATGGGGTTTCGTTCACGCATTTCGTCGAACAGGTTGTCTGCACTGGTTGAAGTAGGTGTGTGATTTGTGATGTGTGATGAGTTAGCTTTGTTGAGATTTTTTCCTGGTCTGTGGAATCGGCGGGCGATCATGTACCTGACTAAACAGTGAAATGGAGTGTGAAAATATGAGAATCCTTAGGGTTATACGCGACCTTTGGGACAAAATGTTATTTAATCGTAGTACTAACCAATGCCCATGTTTCCTCTATTTTGGGATGGAGTGGGATTTTATATCAACAGACCAATTTCCTTTCTATGCTTGAAACGTTGATAATGAAATGATCCGATCGATCTGGTGGGAAATGTTGGTCTTGTTCTGAAAAATGTGTCTGCTTACTGTCGCAATCCTTATTTGAATCTGCGAACTAGGTTAACCCAGTTACTGCAAAAAGAATAGCCTTTAAATTTAATGTCTAGGTAAACCTTTGAAGTCAGAAAGCTCCAAGGCCGGCTCAACCCTTCTAGGATGGTGCAAGGATGATATATGTGATAAGTATCCCATTGATGATGTTAAAAGATCTGGGTGGATTTCTTTTCTGCAATCTGTGCATTTTTCTTCCAGTAAATAGTTTGGTCACTTGTGGATGTGCCATTTTGGCAATTTTCTTGAATAACTCTCAGAAATTGGAGCTCGAATTTCAAGAAGTTGTCTATTGATTCATGTTCCAGCAGAGACATTTGACATACAACAAGAGTTGCGTAGAAGAGAGGCTTTAGCGGTGGTCGTCCTAGTTTATGGGCCATCCAGGTTTGCATGAACTTGAACTTGTCTTCTTTTTTTTTTTCTTTTTTTCTTTTGCTTTTCTCCAACTTGATTGTGATTGGCAATATGCTAGGCGGTAAATAGATAGGTTATAGTCTCTAACATGAGTTATATTCTGCAGGGACTTCCTTTGATGACATTAACAAGCTTAGAAGTTGTTTCAAACGCTGTTAGTAGTCTGTCAATCAAGGAAACCCTTCTGATTGGAGAATTGCCAGCTTGGCTTGCGGAAACTGCATTTGGGATGAAGGTGAGCTATCAGTTTGCTTATACTGGACTATCTTTGCTGAGATAACTTTATTGGATGTTCAATGTTATGATTTTAAGTTTTCAAACGCCCCTAAGGCGAATATCCTTTTTGGCTTGAACCATAGAATGTGTTGACTGACCTCATATGTGATTATAGATAATATAGGTTGGCAGGATTTGAATTTGGGACCTCTAATGCTAAGTAGAATAATTCTTAATATGGAGGAACCAGCTCTACTCAAAACGCAGATTTATGGTGTGAGAATAATTAATAAGAACATATGAACAACCGTATGAGATAACACAGCTTTCAAATAACGGGAGAAGGCGGCGGCTGCTGTCCCTCTCGAAGGTTTTTCTTTTAAAAAAATTTGATTTTTTTTTCCTCATGTGAGGGCTACTGCTGTCCCCTTAAGCCCTTCAAATTAAACAGCTGCATATCAATGTTTGGTTGGCTCCTTGTACAGTCTATCCAGCAGGAATGGATAAACAAGCTTTTCCTAGGCCATGGTTTTCGGGCATATATGAAGCCTTGGCGAGGAGCTTGAGGGAGGAACTATGGGATGGAGATCCCGACGGTATACATTTCGCTGCAGAACATCTTCGGCTTTCTGATGATCAGATTAGAGAAAAATTAGTATGTTGACATTGAGAATTCTATATGAATATGAAGCATATACATCTTATTCAGTTGCCTGTGGATGGAGCAAAATCATGATTTTGACATTTCTTTTTATTGGCATTTTCCCCTTTACAATTTGTTACAGATGGAAAACTGGAGGAGTGAGTTTCACAGGATTGAAGAGGACGGCGATGAGGAGGGATTTGAGGAGCTCTAGACGCATCGGAAAACTGTTGCATACAGATGTATGATTGCTCATCTCGATCTGCTATAGGGATTAAAGTTGTAAATTAGCATGATATGCATAAAACTAGCTTTGTTTCATTATGATGATTTTGGTGTTTCGACTTCAATTTATTGATAGTCTTGTTAATCCAAATGTTTCACTGCCATCTAAATGTACGAGGTTTAGACTTAGAATCCAACCGGAGACCTTTGTCTTCGGTGCTTCTGGTTATTCATGAGATTGATTGCATAACCTGTAACGTGGGTTTTGCAATGTAATCCTTGTCTTCAGATGAGATATCTCAGTACACGCTTGAATAATGAAGAATATGAATTTTTCTTTGTTAAGGGAGTAAAAAAGAAATGAAGTTGGACAATGGCTTTAGACTAAACCCCACCAACCCATCAAATGCTAGGCAATTGAATAGGAGTAACAATTTGTGACGAATACGTGCGAGGACCAAACGTGATCCTACAGCCAACTGAATCAGAACAAGTGAACCCAGAAAATTAGTTGATAGCTTCCAGCAAATGGTCAAAACCACAAAATCCTGGTTCTAGTGCATGCATATTCCTTATAAATTCATATCATACTCATTAAACACATGACATTATGTATATGTCCGCAGTGGGACGGATTCAGTGATGATTTATTGACTATCAACAATATTATAAATTTATTTTTTATATTATAAATTAAAAAATTAATAAATATGATATTAGTTGTTGAAAAGTTTATGAATATGATGTTGCATGTTGTATTCATTGGTGTAACTATTATTATTCGTTCATTTTTTATAAAATTAGTTCAAAAAGAGTGTCACATCAAGCAATGTATTGCAAGAATTTATATATATGAAAAATCAATAAATAAGGATGAATCTAATTCACCGATGAATGTTACTTAAGTCTAATTTAAATGTTGAATTCTGCTCTTGAACTCTTTCATTGAGGGTAACAATTGTATTGTTATCAATGATCAACAAAACTTCGAAATCATATTGCTTAATGATCAATCAAAACATCTTATGATCGGATAGAATATTTCAAGAACGAATGATTATATATAATGATAATCATAGTTTTGGAAGCAAGATATACATGAAACACAACTATTTTAATCTTAGCTAAACCAAACCTATACTTTTCTCATCTGAAAACGTATCAACTTTCCAATCGGATCATTGCTAAACCAGACCTATACGATGCACCTTCACATAGATAAACTCCAATAAACAACTCCCCCTCACTCTCTGGCTATTCTCTCTCGCTTCCTCTTCTCATTCATCATCGCTAACCATCCCCACAAACTTCTCCCATGAATCTCTCTCTCTCCCCCCAAATCGCATTCCTCTGTTTTTCGTCTCATTAAAAAAAAAAACTGAACAATTTTTCTGTTATTCTTTTTTTATTAGAAGATACATATTTTTTGATGGAGAGAGTGTTTAACTTTATTGGGTTGTCGTGATCCTGATCGATTCGTGATCGGTTTAGCAGAAGATGGAGTTTGAGTATAGAGAGGTAATTGTGACTATTTGTTCTGATTATTAAAAACCCAGAAATGAATTGAGGAAAAGATTGTGTTTTTGAGACGGTTTTTTGCGATTGGATTTGTGCGTTTATGCAGGAATTTATAAGGAATTCGAGGGGTGTTGAGCTCTTCACTTGTCGATGGCTTCCTCTTTCGTCTCCTAGAGCTCTCGTTTTCCTCTGCCATGGTGATTGTGTTTTCCTCTTTATTTTTTATAATTAAAGTTTTTCAATGTTTTTTTCGTTTTTTGTTTTTCCTATTAAGTTTGGGATTATTTTCTGGTGTTGATTGGTGCGAAAAATTATGGGTTTTTTTTTTCAGGATATGGTATGGAATGCAGTGTTTTCATGAGAGGTAATTTATTTTCTCCGAATTATTCTGTTTCCAGTTAATCTTCATATGATAAGTGCATCTTAGTTTTTTTATTTTCATTTTTTCATTTTTAAATGCCCTTATTTGTTGGGTTAAAATCCAGAACAGGTATCCTTAGGAAGGTCATCACATGAACTTATGAAATCGGGATATTAATAAGCGGTAACTTTTACTCGAGATCAATCTATGTTGTAAAAACGACTATCATCAACAAGATGATGGACGGATATTTGAACCGATTGGACTATTGTTACGTCGAAAATCTTGAAGAAATAAAAAAAAACAACTCTAAATGTATGATTAAGAAAGAACACAAAAAGAGATTTTGCACTATTGAAAGGGACATGTACCCTCACTTTCTCCGTGAATAGAAGCTATATGATGTATTCATGTATGTAGTACATGGTATCGGATTGGAAAACCCATATATTTTTCATGTCTCCTAGATTTCTCCTGGAAAAGGTTCACAATTAGTATTTGTTTTTTCCATGAATTGTTTGTTTCTCTATTGTGTTTCATTTTGCTCGACTTCTTTAATCCAGTTACAGAAATCTTAACCTGTTATAGAGAGATAATTTCTTGATACTCCCAGAGAACATCAAACCCTGGCCGCATGATTGGGAAAAGTGTGAATTAGCACTAAGCCAATCTTTATTGACAAAGGATAGAGTGGCGGAGGGAAATTTGTTGGGTAGAGTAAATTGATAGAAGAGGAGGACAGGGAGGTGCCGCTGAAGTAGGTGTGGGACTCCATTGATAATAAAGATGGCCAATATTGAATTACATAGAAGCTCTAACAACTACCTGATTTCTCGCTTATTTGTGGTTGCTTTGTTGTTAGGATTGTCATTTCCCTACATCAGCCATGATGTTAGAGAATCAATACAGAATTTCCTCCAATCTTTATGCATGATTTTCGGGTACCCTTTGTGAAAAATGACTAATTTTCAACTCAACTTAGAGTGTTATACTCCCGCTTAAAATATGATCGGGAAAGTAAATCGATGACTTAAACATCCTTGACAGAAATGTTTAATTCATATGTCGAACATGTCTTTTGTAAGTTGAGGGGAGTGGTTGTCAACCAAATGTCAATCTCAAATTTGGTGTCAATTTCAATCTAGGGTGACTCTAAGCAGTAAGCAACAAATTGTCTTGTAATTATTAGCCTAGTTGCGGGTTTATAAACGGAAGTATCCTGTATACATTCTCCTCTACTGAAAAAGAGTAGACGAAGGCTAAGATGATGCAATTTACTACAGGTAACGGATTCAGCTGAGTGATATCAAGCTCAATAGTGAAAAAGAAAATGGCAATCCCATAATGTTTTTCGAAATTTACTACAGGGTAGCGGGTAATATAGGCATCTTGGCGATGAAAAATAGTAAGGAGGTTTTATGTCCTTTTTTCTAAGCATAATGTATCACCATGCCCATTAGAAATCAGGGTTATGTCTTTTTCCTCACAGGAGGTTTTGCAAATGTACAATTACAATTATACTTTGGTCCAGGGCAAATACAAGTAGAAGTTTAGTGCATTGATTGACATGCATTGTAGTGGACCAAAATGGAATTTATAGATCACTGGAAAGCATATATTTGCATATATGCTATACTTATTTATCATATAGGATAGGAGCTAGCATTTTGCTTCAGATTTGTGGCATTTGGGCTCTTTATTAGCTACCAAGTTAGTTTTCTATTGGTGATTATGATGAGCTTTAGTTTTCTATTGGTGATTATGATGAGCTCAAGAGTCTATTTATTATGATAATATTTTTGGAGCCTGTTTCTACTCATGTATTTGTTCATTTTTAGAGTACCTCTCATCTACCCTTAAAATCCTGGTTTTCTTCTGTGAATATTAGGCTTCATGATTTTCCCCCACTAGCATCACCATATAGCTTGAACTGTTTAGGTGCTGCAAATAATAATAATATAGCATGTAGGTGAACCAACTTGATATGCTCACCCTAGGTAGATGTTCAATTCAGCCAAATGTGGTGGTGTTCGATGTCTTCTGTTTTTTGTTTCGTGTTATTTTGGTGAGATTGATTTTTTTGGATGAAAAATAAAGATGGCAGTTTCTGACAGTTCAGTTTGTTGCGGGAATATATCAACAATGATTTTTTATGCTTTGCTTATTACATAAGCTTGTGATGCATATCATTCTGAATGTCTCTTTATCTTTAGGATCATGATATTCTGTTCGAAGTTAAAATCATTCCCTGCTCTAATTTTACTTGAAATATGTGTCAGTTTATCAAGCTTAGCTCTATTGTGCTTGATATGGATATGTTTATATCATCAGAAATATAGTACTAGCTTGCATTAGACATCCGAGATTAATAGTGTTGCAAGTTTGCTCTGAACATGATTCTTGAAATGCTTTTAGAATGTGGAATCAGGCTAGCAGGTGCTGGCTTTGCTGTGATCGGGATCGATTATGAAGGACATGGAAAGTCGAAGGGTCCCCGTTGTTACATCAAAAAGTTTGATAACGTCGTAAATGACTGCAGCGAGTTTTTCAAGTCTGTCTGTGGTACGTTACAACTTAAAAATTTCAAGATTTTGGTCCGATCAGATTGTCTGATGCCTTTAATATGTGGTACCACTCTATGTACTTAACCTTGCATCCTTTTTTTTTTCTTTGATTCTTCAGCGCAGGACGAATATGTAAACAAAAGACGGTTCTTGTATGGGGAATCGATGGGTGGAGCAGTTGCTCTATTAGTCCACAAGAAGGATCCAACTTTTTGGCATGGGGCTGTTCTTGTCGCTCCGATGTGTAAGGTATCAATACATGATCATTATTGATTCATAATCCTTCTTAGTATGTTTGTGATCAATGAATATCTGTATGGTTCACTTTACAGGAAATTACTATCTATGGTTCACGGTAGTTCATCTTTTTTTATTGATATAGAACGATGGGAATCAAGTATGTTTTTGTTCTTTCTTCATATTCATTTGAAAACTTATAAATAAATAAATAAATAAAACGGTGAGTTCCAATTAGACTTATTTGGGTTCTAGTACTGCTTCATTATCAGCTTTATCTTGGTTCTACATGTAAATGGAATGTATGAAGTATGTGGTTTTGGACAGATATCGGAGAAAGTGATGCCGCCTCAGTTGGTTATTGACGCATTGACCATGATAGAAGATGTCATACCCAAGTGGAAGATCGTTCCTACGAAAGACGTCATTGATTCTGCATTCAAGGACCCGATCAAGAGAGAAGACGTACGTTATTCAACGTATCAGATATATATGCATGTATAATATATGCATCTGGAGTTAGCGAGGATATTTGTTTCTAATCATTGCAATGCATGATATGCTCGTATGCTTGAAATTCTAGGTGAGGAAAAACAAGTTGACATATCAACAAAAGCCTCGACTGAAAACCGCCCTTGAGATGTTGCGAACCAGCATGAACCTGGAGAAGAGCTTGAATGAGGTATTTGTTTCTGCCTTTTGGGCTTCTTACTTGATTGTCATCTCTCTTCACTCATTTTATGATATTCTCCTCTCCGGTTTCGGATGCGCTTGGCATTTAAGAAATGGTGTTAGCGTTAGGTGACCCTCTGATGCCCTACAACAGAGCTACTATGTGGTGTGATAGAAAGGAAATTGCTGGACTTGTTTCCATAAACCTTAAGGTGTTGTAAGTTCCTCGACGTGACATCAAAACTGGCAATGTGAGTTTGAGATTTATCATAATAGGGACCGCCATTGTAACAATGGCGTTGCCTCTAGAATGGCATCGAAAAGAAAGAGAAGAATCAAGGGTAAGGTAATGCAGTAGCCTTATAAGGGGAATGTGTAATGCAGGTAACGTTACCGTTCTATGTTTTGCATGGAGAGGCAGACACAGTGACGGACCCCGAAGTGAGCAAAGCCTTGTATGAGAAGGCTAGCAGCAAAGACAAGACCATCAAGCTCTATCCGGGGATGTGGCACGCTTTGACGGCCGGGGAACCAGACGAGAACATAGAGATGGTGTTCAATGACATATTCGCTTGGCTCAACAAGCGCACCAGTGATGACTACAATGGTGAACCATCCACGCTTGACCACGAAGAGATGCCAATATCGGAGTTTGCACTAGCGACGCCATCAGGAAGCCTGCATGGCAGGCAACGGCAACAACAACGAGGAGGACGCAGCTATGGAAATTATCTTTGTGGGTTGAAAGGGAAAAGTATGCAACGCCACTCATCCATGTAGAAATCTATGGTTGGGATATAGAGGACATCGTGGCTTCAGCAACAACTGAGATGACCGTAATGAGTCTGCTTAAGAAGTGAAAATTCTTCGGCTGCCTCATAGCAGTCATCTCAGCTGCAATCACTCCTACAATTTTTTCCCTATATTAAAGTTACATGTTCCATCGACATAAGGTGTTGTTTTGTTTCTGTTCCAATGCCAAATCAAGTGCATAATAAGCCGCTTGATGCCTTTCATGTATAATTCCACTTGAGTCGAACATATGTATATAAAATTACAAGTTATACCTTCGTTCTCATATTTCATGAACTGCTCAAAGTTCGGTTAATTTGCAAGGCTTATAGTAGTTCTTGTATCTCAAGATAGGGCGGGGAGATGAGATGAGAGATTTTAATAATTTTTTGTCTTGTTTGTGAGTTTTGGTTTGAAAAGAAGGGAAATGTTAAAGGGAAAATAGAAGAGAAAAAAAATAATTTCAAATAATTTTATCTTTTAAAATAAAAAGATTTAAAAAAAGTTGAGATTTTTCTTATCTCCCTTCCACTCACTTTCCTTGTCTCCCATCTTCTTAAAACTCACAAATATAACCTTAACCTTCGTAAAGTCCTTGGCATACAAAGGCACCATAATGTCCTTTGGTCGGGGTCATCCTTTGGTTACTATATAAAGACACGATACAGGTTAAAAAGCATCGGGCACACAATAATTTAAATGCATTCAAACATCTAGAACACTACAAGCATGTCAATTTTACATCATGGGAAATTCCTCAAACTACAGCAGCAAGGCTAGTTTTGCTCCTCAAAAGACAAGTTCTTTGCTGATACATTGCTCTTCTTTTCCATCCAAGGAGCAACAAGCTGTTGGCCTCAGCGAGCGCGCATTCGATGCACACATCAGGTAGTTCTCCCTCTTAGCTTCAATGAGCTATTATCCGTCTTGTTGGTAGCGCCGAGAGGCCTGGAGTGATTGATATAAGGCAGATCAGAACCAGCACAGCTTTTCAAATCAGCACTTGCTGACCCGACACATTTCCTAGCAAACTGGAACTCGTCCATGGACTGCTTCTGCATCTTTGGTGATAAATAGCTTTCTGTTCGCCTTTTGGCCTTGGTGGACTCAGTTAAACTCATGTAGTTAGGCCTTCTGACGCTTCCCTCCTCTACTCCATCAGAGTTGAATGCAGTTGGTCCAGAGACGGGAGTCATGGAAGTGCAACGAGATGATGAAGCAGTGCTTTCATCATAACGAAAATCTGAGCTCGGACTTGAGGACGAACGGGTTTCTTGGTGGGTTATAGGAGGTTTGGCAGATACCCGAGTGGTCATATTGTTCTTTACAACCCTCACCGAGCTTGGATCAGAAAGCTTAGAGCTTGTTCCATTGAGGGACTTGACGAAAGTCTTGAGAGGCGGAGTGGTTTCAGATCCTGTGCTTTGAGATTCCTCCATTAACCTACTTTCCCATGGCTTCGCAGCCATCCATCTCTCCAACCAGCTCCATCCCCAGCCATTCTTGTTCATCTGCACAGATATGTTTGGCCTAAATGCTGACGGGGGTGTCGACCTTGACTGCTGAAGATGAATTAAGAGTCAGTTGTGTACTGTCATAATGAAATCCAAGAAAATACAATATCCATGACCTCATTACCTTTTGAGCAAAAGAGTAAGCAAGAGCCCTTTCCCTCTTAAAGGCCCCTTCCTGCCTCATCTGGAGCTTTGCCCTGATCTCTTCAACTGTTCTTTTACTATCACACCATCTGTCCTGAAAGTATCACCAGAACACAAGTTCGGAAAGTCTTGTCACACCACTATCGGAATGAAAGGAATGAAGCATTAGTTCTATATCATGAAGCGACACAACAATATCATCCTACACTGATCTCAATTAGCAAGCATGTGACATTGTGGAGTCCAATCTTGGAAGTCTTTAGAATTAAGTAGGTTCAAAGCTTTTCATACCTCAGCATCTTTTAAGAGATCAATCTTGCTGCGCCTCTCGTCAAGCAACTTCTGCACAGCCTGTCCTTCCATGGACATACGCACACGACGAGCTCTAACTCTAGCCTGTACTCGCACCAAAGCTTGCATGCACCTCAGGGTTACAGCTGCCTGCTTCCTGACTTGGCGGCCACGAAAAATGGCCTGTAGTCTCACAATACCTTTAAGTGCCTTTAAAGCCCTTTTTGCCTGATTTGTCCACAAAAGAACAACACAAATGGAGCATCAAGATTCTGAAAAAGGAATACATAATTTCAAGTTAAGTGTACTGGAAAAATATGCCTATAAGGTAGGAGGAACCTATGAGATACATGGACTAAAAACCAATGCTAATATCACAGCCTTATGGTAGACAATCCCTGTTTTTGGTCGAGATATGGATTGTTGGAAGCCATGAATGAGCCCTAAACATGTTAGGAGAAATATTATGAGTGTCAAACGAGTATTGTAACATTGTTAGACAAAATGACATTGATTAGTATGAACATTGAACAGACTTCTGACTATAAGCTTGTTTCTAAGATCCAATGCAAGTACTAATCAGTATACAAGAACTTCTGAGTAGTCCAAGGTGATCATGTCAATTGGGATGTTCCACCTTTGGCGATCACAACCACAACCTAAACAATAGCAGCCAAGCAAATCCCTGATACATTGTCACTCCCCTATGGCTTCTGTCAATCTACAACTGCTCAAATTCTTATGGCAGGGTCTCAAATTCTCCTCAATTGTTGTTACGCCTTATCATCCGCTTGCCTTATCTTCAATGATAATCTCTATATATAGCAATACTATGTCTGACTTGAAACAATCTTTGATATTCACCACAGACCACAACATGCAACCATCAAATAGACATCCCATAAGTTTCCTTCGATCAATCTCCCCATTTCATTCAACAAAATAACCTGAATATTACAAATAGCATATATTCGTCAAATATTCTCCCCATTATCCTGCACAATCAACCCCAGATGGTCAAAATAAATTATTTCCACAAGTTTCCTTGTCTGAGCTGCTCTTCCTTTCCCCGAAATAATCATTCAAGCACCACCAAATCTATAATTTGAATTTCCCTCTTCACTCATCCACTACCAAAGCTCAAAGACTAAGAAACCACTATGCAATATACATCAAATCCAATATGCATCATTCACCATCAAGGCATTGTACCAAAACCCAAACATACCAGAAACCCCCGAAACGCCGTCTGAATCCAAATCGAGGCCCATTCCCTTCTCACAGCCCTGAAATCCTTAGGTGGAGCTCGAACAACAGCAGCCACAGCAGCACTAAACGTATCCCTCCTCGCTGGGGAATCAGATCCCTCGGACGCCGCTCCCAGGGCGGCGGCACCATTCTTCTTTCCTTTGAACCCTTTCCATGTGCTCAGATCCCCTGACGAGCTCCTCCACAACTTCCACTTCTTCCCCTTCAGCCCACTCTAACAACACCACAAACAAAATCAAAGAGATAATGAAACATACAACTAAGGACAAAAATGGAAACTTAGATGAAAATGGAAGCTGTTTGCTCACATGGGCATCATCAGATTCCTGTTTCTTGAACCCCATTAGGGTTTTCACCCACTTCCCTGAAGCACCCATTTCACCAACGTAACAGAGACAGTAACTTGAGAATATATTCCTCAAATTGGACCAAGAAAACGACTTGGGCAGCTCCCAAATCAGTGGAAAAAAAACCCTTCTAGAATATGATACGACTAGAACAGTAGAATGTATTCAAAGTCCCTCTGTTTTTACTGAGAAGGTAAAAACTCCCATTAATGGAGTGTTGGTGGTCGTGTGAGAGAATGAAGGGGAACGTGCAGATGTGGGGAGATTTTTACTTGTATTGTGAAGTGTGCTGAAGAGTGCAGAGAGTGAAAAGAGGAGGCAAAGGACATGGTTTTTGAAATTCAAATAAACTGGTAAAAATACAAATGGTGGGATCCAATGGAATCCTGGTGATGGGAAGAAACAAATCTGGTGATGGAATCCTATGCTGGATTGTGGATAAGAGACATGAGTGAGGTGGGTATATAGTGATGTGAATAATGGGCCGGCCCTCTGGCCCGGTCATTTCGAGTCCTGACTCAGCCGGCCCTTTCAATTTTAAACCTCTTATCATAAATTTATGACTCATGCGAGCTCTTGCATTTTATATTGGATCTTTTTGCTAACAACATGAAATTGTCTTTCTTTTATTGCAACTTTTATAAGTTTTAACATTTAATTCTTGAAGGCGTCATTATTAAGTGATTCATTTAAGCTTTTAATCATAATATGATTAGCAATTATGGATGTCCAAACAAAAGTGTTACATGATGTATTTTTTAAAAAAATGTTAACATTTTTTTAAATAACGAAACGATTTGAATATTTTTACTCAGCATCATAGAATATTTATTATATTATATAGATATATTTTTTAAATTATGATAAATAATTCATAATGAATAGAATATTTTTAAATTGTTGTGAAAAAAATTAATGAATAAAACGTTCATCTGTTTTCTCTAACCCTAGTTCCACCGCCGGCGCTCTCCACAACATCGCTGGCCGAACCTCGCCTTGACTTCCCACGCCGGCGAAACCTTCCCCTGAGCTCACACACCGGCAAACCTCGCTGCCGCAATTCACCACCTCGCCCCACCCCCATTCGTCTCCTTGCCCTTCACCGATGGCTCGGTTTCGAAATGTGTGCGAAATTTTTCTCTTTTCAGTTAGGGTTTTGTACAGATCAATTGAAGCGCTAATCGTGTCATTGTTTGTGTGATTGTTTGATTATATCAGAGGCAGAGGAAGAGAGTGGAGGTGGTGAAGCCGATTGCAGGGAAGAGCAACGCGCCGAGCGTCAACCAGGCGACGGGCGAGAAGATACCGAAGAGTTTCGTGTTCTCGAGAGGGAAGCTGCCGGGGTCGTTGAGGCAGTTGGAGTTCGATTTGAGGAGATTGATGCTTCCTTATACTGCTCTTAAACTCAAGGTGAGTGGTGTGGCTCGGTGGGGGTGGTGATGGTTGTGTCTTGATTGTGATATTGTGTTGGTTATGTTTGGAGAAATTGCGGCTAGTTATGATCGTGATAATGGTTATTGATATTTTCCTGCAAGCTTGATCTTTTGGTGGCGATGATTTTCATCATGGTATTGGAGCTTGTTGGGTATGGGTTGCAGGCTTGGGTGATGAGACCTCGTTTATTTGGCACTTGATATGAGATGGGTGGCTGCATAGTTCACCTTTTAGGACCGAGAGAAGTGTTTACATGACATGAGGAGTATATGATGTGATTGTATTCATGGATGATTTTCGAAAGTTTCATCCTTTGGTAGGGTTGATTTTGTTGTGGGATTTGTGTCTCTATTTGTTTTCTTAGAAGTCCCCGATGGTTATGATACTAGTATGTGCTTGTAATTGATGAATACTGATCTTATTCATTAGAATTCTGTAGATTTATGATTTCATCTGTCATCCTTCTTTCTGTAGTAATCCCTAATGGCTTAATTTATGGTGTTCATTTTTTTGTTCATTTGAATTGCAGGAAAAGATGAGGAATAAGTTGAAGGACTTTTTGAATGTTGCAGGACCAATGGGTGTTTCAGAATTTCTGATTCTATCTAAAACTCAGGATGCTCCTTACTTGAGAGTTGCAAAGACTCCCCAAGGCCCGACTCTGACATTCAAGATACACCAGTATTCTTTGGCTGCTGACATTGCTCAATCGCAATTGAGGCCTAGATGTCCTCAAGATCTTTTCAAAGTTTCTCCTTTGGTATGTTTGAGTCCTATATTTCTGCTATTTTCTGTAACATTTACATTTACTGGTCTGTTTTTTATTGTGTTTGCAACTAGCACTTGACTGCAGTCAACTGATTGCTTTGTGGTTATATTGCTCGATCTTTCTGTTCTTTGGTTTCCTCTGTATCTTATGTAGGCCATTATCTTTTTTCAATTGGTAATTGTGAAGAAACAACATTCCAAGCTGAATATATTTGTGCGCATAGATTATTTGTATGCATGTATTATTTTAATCAAGCTGAAGCTTCTAGGGAAGGGCTTTGAGCAAAAATAAAATGTATATTCGTGCCAATCACAAATTAGTTCATGTGTTGCATTCTCTCCGTCCCATATTAATTAAAATTCTTTCCTATTTAGGTCCTTCCAAAATATATATAACGTTTCCTTTTGTTACAACCCTTTCACATAAAAAAATGCTACCTCCGTCCTATATTGATGGGATTGTTTGGTCACGTAGGTGATTAAAAAATTTGAGCTATGAATCGTCTATAGGACAACCAAACAAAGTTTTTTTCAAATTTATCGTGAAACCTCAAAGACAATTCAACTAATATACTATAACCCCGAGCAAAAAAATTCTGAAATATATCATTCAATATCAAAAAGCAACACATCAAAAGGCGTTCCGAATAATACACTAGTGTGCATTGTTACAATCTTTATGGGACGGAGGGAGTATCAAATTTGTCTCATCTGTTACAGTACTCTTCATTAATTCCTCTATCAAGTGCTACAATAACTCACATTATTATTAAAAAAATATACTTTCTCCATCAAATTTCGTACATATTCAACGCATATAAATTCGCATACCGAGTCAAAATTTTCATTTCATTTGGGATGAAGGGAGTATTATGCAATCTGCAAGGCAACTATACTCCAATGAGTTTGTTTTCTTATCATATATACTCCAATGCTACTCATGTGAGGTTCAAGTGGTTTTCATATTTAATATTCAGTGCCTACTTGACCTTGGGTACACAATATCGTTAATGGTAAGGAATAAATCTCTTATAAGATAAAACAAATTGGCTTATCCTCTTATCTTCTCTCTCTAGTGAAGTTCGTCACATGAGGGAGATAATTAGTAAGCCTGGAAACAATATTCAAACATAAATGGTAAATTCTCGTGCTAAATTAAGATATTTTAAGCCTTGACTGTCTTATTATACAGCTTGTTTGCCTATGTTTGAGGGAAAGATGCTTTTTTTCTCTGTTACTTTTTATTATTATTAAAATTAAGACAATTGCTTTTATAAGAGAGAAACCATTTGCTTTATATTCTCGTGCTCAAGAAAATGAGAATGCTGAGTTTCATGTTGAACTACTCAACAATTCTATAAAGGCGAGACAGTTTTGTAAGCATTATCAAGAAAATGAGAATGCTGAGTTTCATAAGCATGGACGGCCGAACAATTTTGTACTAGTCATTTTAATTACCGCAAAACAGTAAGTGTTTGTGGCGATAGCTTGGGTGCTTATTTTGGTAATATGAGAATGCACCAAAGATGATTAAATTGCACTTCTTAATTGTCCATTATAGATCTGTTTTGTTTTATTTCGTATCCTGAATGACGAGACAGAAAATTCCTTACTTTCCAGCATATTATGAAAGCCACCTGATGGTCTGGTTTCTCAACTCATATGATGATAGAGTGTTTGTTTATAAATATTAAAGAGGAAGTGAATATTGCTAGCTTTCCTTAATTCTTGCAAATTTATGCAGATTGTTCTTTCTGGCTTCGGCACGGGGGAGGAGCATTTGAAGTTGACCACTAGTATCTTCCAGAACATGTTTCCGGCTATTGATGTCAATACAGTAAGTGATTGCCTCACAATACTTAAGTGTGCCACGTTTGCACTATTGCTGTGTGATTTGCTGACACATTTATAATTTCAGGTGAAGCTTTCTTCTTGCCAGAGGATACTGTTGGTAAATTATGACAAAGCGAAAAAGCTGATAGATTTCAGGCATTACTCTATCAGACTGCAACCTGTTGGTGTTTCACGGAGAATTAGAAAATTTGTGCAAAATCATCAGGTTCCTGATCTTAGTAACTTGCAAGATGTGAGCGATTTCGTCACTAGGTATGATGGGTTATGGTTCCTCTAACTCTTCCCACGTTCAAGTTCAAATTTTTTTCATTTGAAAATCAATAATGCGTAGATGAATGCCATTCTTCTTCTTCTTTTTTTCTCTTGAATATTTGCCACTATTTGGGTAAAGTTCTCAATTTTACAGTCCGAACTATTGTAATATTGTTCACTAACTATTAAAGAAGTTGAGGTGAGAACTCACGAAGTTTTCTTGGGAGCAATCTCATGTCATGCATGCTATGTGTCTGTATGTTGATGGCATGTTAAGGATTTGCATGACTGATCTTTATGAAGCAATAAAAATAAATGTAGAAATCAACAATGTGCTGAACGCTTATCTACCTGGAGCAATGAGTTTGAGGCATCAGTCATTTTTTCTCGCTTTAAAACCTTTATATTTTCTTTTTGAAGGGCCGGATATGGATCTGAAAGTGAAGCAGATGATGAAGCGGCTATTGTGAGCCTAGCTAGTGATCTTGGTAGAGTAAACAAAGCTTCTACTAAAAGTGCTGTCAAGCTTCAAGAGATTGGGCCCAGAATGACCCTTGAACTCGTCAGGATTGAGCAAGGATTGTGTTCCGGCGAGATCATCTTTAGCACATTTGGTATATGCACCAGAATTACTATGCATTTTCTCCTTCCCTATTATTTCCTTCTACTTTCTTTTTGAGATTAGTCTGACAAAACAGCTAGAGTTGAAAAAACGGTTCTCTTGTCTTCTTTTAAATTGATAGCTTAGATAAAGAAATGATTATCCTATCTTTTTTGCCTATCCATGGTTATCGTATCTAGTTTTCTGAACGTCTGAAACAAAGACTAATTGACAGCACTACAGGGTTTAAAGTAATGACAAAAAGTAGCTCAGGGAGGAAATAGTTAAATTAAAAGTTATGGATGTAAGGAATGTAACATCGACCTAACGAATGATGTTGTATAGGATGTGTTCTTTGTTTAACATCTTCATTTGTAACCAAAAGCAGAAGCTACTTGATTTACTACTTTTATATCTCAATGGCCCTGTTTGGAATCTATACATAGATTATCATATTTTTCTGTTGAGTGCTTCATGCCTTCATCTTATGCAACTTAAGTTTATCAACGAATGCCTTACAATTTATTTTTTTAAAAAAACATTTTATGATGATTGAGATTACCTTCAATTGAAATATACCATTGACATGTAAATGTTCATGCTAGTTTTCTGATTATTGTATATGTTTGATTCTTCCCTTTCAGGAGGCAGTAAACAAAATTCAGGTAAGAGCAAAGAAGATGTGGAGGATATGACGAGTGCAGAGGATGAAGAGGAGGACGGAGAGGATATGGTGGATGAAGAGGAATAGCATCTTAACACATCGACTGAACCCCCTCATGTCATACTAAATTTTGCCGCTCTGGCAATATGGTAACTTCATTGTAAGCTGATCTGCTCCTTAACTTATCAATGTAGCTAAGCATGGCTTCCAATGTTGATTTGTACTCTATGAGTTATGCCTTTTATTGCTTGAGGCTTATTTGGAAAATGTTACATAATTTAAGAGAGAGATGCAGGAACGGTGGTCACCTTTTTCCACCAAACATTTTTTTTAATTAAAAATTTATAAATATAAAATTTAAACGGTTGATTATGATCGTCTAAGATAGTAGATCATATTTATCAAGTTTTGAAAGGTTTCATTATGATTTAATATTAATATGTAATCAACAAACTATAATATCAAAGGTTAAAAAAAAATTAAAACACAACTCCGATAGATTACCAATACGTGATAGATGATTCAGTCTCAAAATTTATATGCATTACGAGTATTACGAATTAAGTTTATGTAACGATTGGATTGTCAAAATTTGATCCCCAACACTTGTTTTTGAAGGTCGTTGTTCCTTGTTAGAAAAGAGTATTATATTTCCCTTACATTACTCTAAATTTAATAGAACAAGAATTACTCAAACTACACGCTGAATAATACAAATATCACTTACTGCAATGAATATCACGAT
Source organism: Drosera capensis (assembly GCA_001925005.1). Lineage (NCBI taxonomy): Eukaryota > Viridiplantae > Streptophyta > Magnoliopsida > Caryophyllales > Droseraceae > Drosera > Drosera capensis. Next base: position 224,764 of record LIEC01010740.1, read on the forward strand.
CTTTATTGCTTTGAACTCTATGTGCAATATCATTTCCTAGCGACTGAAACAAATTGAGTTGCTTGCAACTCAGTGTGATAGCAAAAGTCACACCTTCTGAGATGAGCCTAATTGTGACCCTTGGAGTACAAGAATGGAATAATAATAATATCTAAGGCACTTCATCGAATGTACAGAGAATAACCACATTCTAGTGTCATGTCCGGGACATGGTGACGTCGAGATGAGGACGAAATCTATACAATGCCAATTCCCCATAACATCTAAGAACAAAATTAATCAAATCCGCCGGTAATTATTTTGGTTCAGACAACTTGAAACAAGATCAAGATAAACCATTCTGAAAGCCTCTTTGGCACTAACAAACATTTGAGCCGATATTCATGTCGGCGCACAGTTGCTCTTCAATCAAATTAATGAACACCTAGATATGAATCGAGGGAACTAGAATTACCGGCAAATCACCGGACCTTATACATCCTAAACTGTTCAGTGCATCTTCAAAGGGGTACATCACTATGTCGAGAAACAAATACCATAATCAGAATGCCACACATGTGTCACTAACCAGACATATGCAGCATCTGGTGCTCGAGAATCAGCTGCAGTGTGCAAGCAGGAAACGAGGAAGAACATGGAAAGGGCGAGTGATGTAGATGCTATCAAGCTTCACATCTTGAGGCACAATCAAAATAACAAGAAAAATTGGTGAGGTGCAGCACCTGCAATAATTTAGACAATATAATGACAGAAGCAGGAAAGGGTTGCCAACCATATCGGGTCAGAAGCAGCTAGCATCAAACCGCCGGCAACCGGTGTTGCCCTTGAGGACGACTTGTAAGCTTGTATTAAGGACTGCTATAGATCACTGAGTGCATTTCAGTAAAGATATCACAAGCATCATGGAGTTGGAGCTATGCTGTCAAAGGACTCAAAGGTGAAGCTATGCTGTCAAAGGACTCAAAGGTGAAAGGTGAGTGTCTTTGCATAGGGCTCAAGCAAGCTATTTGGACGCTTCGGGTAAAAGGTGGAGATTAAAGAGGAGAAACCAAAGCTCATCTAGCATTCTATACCACATAAGCGGAACATGCCACTACTTAATCCGCCAATTAAGATCCTGATTCTGCTTGGACAAACCTTGCACCATACTCAAACAGTTAAACTATCTGTTACTGAATTCCTTCATGCCTGGTCTGCTAACTTATATACTCAACTTCCTAAGAATGTAGAGGCTTCAATAACTTCTAAGCCCATTTAACAGAAACTTTCTGCCTCAATTCCCTCTTGTCTTCAGTTGCCTATTTCATTCGCCTCAGTACGGCCATTTTTCAAAGTAGGGGGTCATGGCTGTTTCACCTCTTTCTCCCCCAAAATTCATCTGCCATTTTCTCTCTCCCTCTATTGCAGTCTCCACAGAAAGAAAAAAAAAAACTCAACTTATCTTTATCTATTCAAGGCCCAATTATCAATTTCATCGTCTTCGATCTTCTTCCATCGATCATACAACACCGTGTAACCTAAGGTTTATTGTAGATGTGATTTTTTTGGGGTTTTCATTTTGATGTGTGTTGTACAATTGGTTTTTCACGTTTTACAGATGTCATTTGATACATGTGCGAACACAATTGCACCCAAGGCTTTCATGTTTTGCATATTTGATTTGGTGTATTCGAAAAAGAAGCAAAATTCAGTTTAAACTAAATATAGGAAATGAGTATAGGGATGTTGTTGGTAATTGAACTAAAAACTGGATATTTATAATGAGAGAATGCTACATTAACATAGTATAATACGGATAGAGATAGGAAAACTATTACGAATGAAGTATAATACGGATAGAGATGCAAAAGCTGTTACGAATGATCTAATAAGGTACAAGACGAAAAACTTCGCACATATAGACCTATGGAAACACAAACTTATCTCATCCCCATAGATAACGTAACACACACAATTCCCTCCTCCAGACCCCACTCCAAGCGAGGGGCTTCGATACTGGGAGTCTGTTAGTATCGAGTTCACAGGCAACCTCCTCAATCATCAACATTCAAAGGGTTAGTTTACAAATTCCCAGTCGTTTCGAACCCTTTATGGTCACTCTGCTTTCAATATGCATGTCCTGCTATCTCAAACTCAAATCATACATCCAAAAAAACATAGTACATAATTTCAATCAAAGCATGAAATTTCACTACATTCCTATCAAGAAAACATACAAGAGTAATACAAACATGCTGTAGCCAATACAACTTGATCACAAGCTCCAAAAACTCAACATTACCGGTAGTAGAAAATCACTAGAAGTCATAACTCAAAACGGAAAAAACTAACAGTAACCATCGAACAAGAAAGCAAAAGATATCCTCGGTTCCATACCACAGATGAAGCCGTCAAATCCCCCAAGTTGCAACTCCCTTGAACTCCATTGACATACGTGACTGGTGAACACCGTTAACGAACTTCATTGCTGAACACCATTTATGAACACCAATACTGAACTCCAAAGATCTTCCCCAATTATGAATAACATTGATGAACAAACCACATTTGATCAACTCTCACATATGAAACGCATAGCCAAAAACCATCAGTTAATTCCAATGATGAACACAATTCATGAATCGATCCCATTTCCAAATCGCCAACCTCATCAAATAACCATCACCAACTAACCCCGACCCTCGTCCCTCCATCCTCTTCTTCCCCTTACGTATACAGGGGCCAATCGGTCCACGCCCCGGACACATGCCCATTCTCACAAACATACGCCCTAACAACCGGCTCCCCATCATCATGAAACCCAAAAACCCTCCTCAAACAGAACGCCGAATGCAGATCCCACGTCTCCCTACACCCGCAAAAAGCGCACCCCGGCTCGGTCCCCTTCCTATTCCCGTCCCTTATCGTCCTCCACACCCCCGATCTCTTGAAGTTCTTGAACACACCACGAAACAGCATGTAGTTCCTCTTCTCCTCCACGTGAACACACCCTGGCCAATCGCAAATATACAAGCAGTCTCCTCGAAAACGACTCGCTAGAAGCTTGTTGCCCTGCTCTCTGCTCAGATTCCATGTTCCTGGAGCTAGGTGAGACCTCAACGGCCGTGATATCTTCCTCCTCTTGTCCACCGAGAACTCGCCGAGGACTGCGCTGCTTGTTTTCTTCCCTGAGGAAGATGAAGAGGCAGACTGATTGAGATGATCGGAGGGATCGGATTCAAGGTTGTAGTAGATGGTGTCGTTGTAGAGATCGTCGTAGAGCGACCAGCACCAGCTAGGGTTCGATTCCTCCGATCCACGAGCATCGGTGACCTGAACCGACGGCTGAGATGGATCCGCGATCTGAACCGACAACGGAGACGGATCTGAGATCCGAACCGACGGCTGAGATGGATCGGTGATCTGAGCACGAGAAACGTCGCCGTTCCGCCGTCGATCCGTGACCTGAGCCGAGGACGCCGACAGAACTCCGGACTCCGCCGCTCCGTGGTCCGCACAGGAGACTCCGTTATTCCTCTCGGACGGCGGAGATGAGTCGAAGCAGTAAGCGCGATGATCATCAAGGTCCCTGAGGAGTCCAAAATCAGAGTGATCCAGCAGCACACCGGAATGAAGCAGCCCCGGGCAGCAGACGGAGACTTTCAACAGCGAGTGCCACCCGCCAGGCGGCAAGGAAGTGGTGGAGGCGGTGGTGAGGTCGGAGGCGAGGTCGGGGATGGAGGAGAGGCACATGGACTTGGAACAGACGTCGCGGATCAGTGAACGGAACTTCCTGTTCACGCAGGCGAGGCGGGCCCAGTGCCGCGGGTCGGAGGAGAGAAAGGAGAGGATCGTCAGGGTCATGTCGTCGGAGAGTTTGGAAAACATCATGGTGATCAAGTGGTGGTGGTGGAGGACGATGCTGTGCCTCTGGTTTTTCGAGGATTCTTTTCTACTCTTCGGGTTCCGTGTTCGGATTTTCTTTATCCGAATCGTCTGGAATCTGGAGGCATTGTTTCGAAAACTTTTGGATACGAGCGTTAGCTGGTTTCTGTTGGCTGCTACTGCGCCACTGGTTCTGAGGTTTTTTGGTTTCTAGTGTTATTTACTTGGGTGTCTACGTCCGTATTATCATTGTAACCGATTCAAATTATAATATTATAATATTATTTAATATGTATATTAAAAAAATAAGTTAGTTGTAATAATAATATAAAAAATTATATCATTAATTCAAATTTAAAATATATTATTTAAATTATTATTATAATTTTTCACAATATAAAATAATATTTGAATAATTTTATTATTTATATAAATAATATTATATTTTTATTAGAACAAAAAAAAATTATAAACAAACTCTGCTAAAATAGTCATACTGTAGCGTTAGGGAAGTAGGGGACTCGGCACAAATAAATCAGCACTACACCTTTAAGCAACGAATTTATAATCCCAAATATGATTCTTCTTTCTTTCTTTCCTTTTTCTTTTTTCGTTTTTGACGAAGATCCCGGATATGATTCTAAGATTACCTTACAGCAGCTTACCCACAAATGTAAATTCGTAATCAGGAGCCTTTGCTCCTGAGAACATACACACGGAATCTGAGAAAGCAAGATTACGTTCCATCAACAGCATCAAAGAAAACATATACAAGAATATCGAGAGCAATGACAATCTCCGAAAGAGGATTTCATAAAATAAAACCAGCACTCACCACAATCCATGGTCAAAACACATAATATCTTCCAATAAAACGAAAAGGAATATTAATCCGACATTGTCGTGGTGGGTAGTCTCCTCGATCAGACAGCATGAAAGCATAAGTTCATCAGGTGTCACAACATGAGTTGAAATTTCATAACAAAGCATAGAAAGTTTTCACGGCTAAATCATGTCCATGACACAATGTAGTGCAACAGTCATCCATCTGAATGGCCTAAAAGCAGTACTTCCATTCATCACGTCCTTCACCGCGTAACGGACTTACCTGAAAGCAAATAATGTAACACAATATGAATAACTGAGTTTATTCATCGAGTGGAAAAAAAGGGTCGAATGTAGTCACACGTAACTGAGTGAAGATAATAAGGAAACGAGAAACCAGGAGTGCATACCGGGAAGGACTCCTGCTCCTGCTTGGGCTGCGCTTCTTCTGGCTCGTACTTTCATTTTTCTTGTGCTGAGAATCAGGTTTAACAGTTCAACGCAATAGCACACAAGTGTGCGCAAGCATGCACCATGAAGATCAAAGATCTTCCCTTTTTTATCGATTTGAGAGGGCAATCCATAAGTTACATGTGGGAGATTACACCAAATATGAATTGACAATTCGGTTGATTGCAATCCTTTTATCCGCCTTATAACTACTGGTAAAAGAGTAATTGAGGAAATGTTGCGTACGACAGTGCCCGAGGGTTCACAAGAAACTGAATACTTATTCGAAAAAGGTTTATTTGATTTAATTGTACCGCGGAATCTTTTAATTTAAAAGTTATTGGATTCGCACATTTTCTCGCCTATGCCGGATCCGTTCTTGACAATAGACTGCTTTCCTGACGATGAGGAATTTGAAGAGTACGAATTTTAGTTCTGCACATGCGTAGCAGCAGAGGAACATGACCGAAGAACAAATGAACAAATAGCCATGAAAAGATCCTTTGCCTCGTACAGAATGTGAAACACCATCAGCACACCATTCTATAGTCTTAATCCGGTCGACAGATTCCAAGCACTAACGAGAATCACCCAAAATACTTAACATGCTGCATTCTACTAATTCGTTCTTTCTAGTCTAGATATGAAATCAACAATACATCAGGCATGAGTGGGTCTATGCCATTCCACCCATTGCTCCTCTAGAGTCTGACCAATAGGAGTTGTTACTTATCATACATTGAACTGCTTCATAATGGCTGCATCCACCTATTGCTTCACCACACCCCTCTCCCCCCATAAGGAATCAACGATATCAAAGTTTAAGCACATCGTTTAGAACCGAAAATGTTATTTGGAACCATATACCGCATCATCATAAGAATGAATCTTTGAGCTCAAAGATGGGATGATTTACTAATCCTTCCCGGACAATGGACATGTAAAGCTAAAAGTGGAAATCATAATTCCAACTTGGAATCTCAAATGCAAACTTGAGCTTGGTATAGTAGGCAGTCAGGCAGTGAAGGAATTTTTCATACAACAAAAAGCAAAAGGAGAATCAAACACCACTTACAGATAGCAGCGGTGATCTGGATCTTGAAGGAGATCTGAAAAGGTACAGAAACAATGCAACTTAGTATCTACATGATCCTCTCATCAGCCTCTACCCACAATGATCTGATGCTTCTCCCACGCCGGAGTTGACAAAATCAATTGAGAACAATGAAGAAATGTTCTCTTAAGAAAAACAATCTTTAGCAGGATTTAAATATATATAGTGGATTAGATATGAACTAAACCAACAATCATATATGTGCAAACAGGAAAGGATGTGCGGCAAATACTCAATGCATTAAACTGACAAGCAATCCTTCCAGATAGTGCGGCCAAATCCAAAGAATCCAGATGGCTCCAAAATCCCATTAGCAACTAGATCCCCGTAATCCAGCTCTATTAAGCAATTGCAGGATCTTCTTTGTTCCCAATCTAGCACCCAGGGGCATGTGATGCTCAACTTATTAGAAAAGAACACTCCACGCAAGCCCCTAATTGCTGCCACTTGATAGAGCGACCCCATACCTCCACAACCAAAAGAGTTGCAAGGATTTTGAACCGTATTCCATCCAGATCAAAAATTGCAAGCCCCTTATAGCCGCATAATCCATATCTAACCAAACAAACATAGAACCTTCAACTGAAAAAGGGGAAGATGACTTGTGTACTTTCTTATTAGAGACATTTAAAAGTTAACAGTTGAATTTCATGCAACAAAATGCAAGGGAAAACATCCACAAGCACCATTTGCTCTCCTAGGGAAATAAGGAGGGGTACCCGATACAGTAAACAGGAAGTGAAGGTTAAGATAGACAATCATTGATCCATCCTTATCAGTCCTAGGACTTTAAAATAAAATAAAATAAAAGACCATAAATAATTCCTTTCTTTTTTCTTTTTTGTTCTTTTTTTTGGGGGGGGGGGGGGGGGGGTCTATGTTCACTATTTGTTTCTACACCAAAACCTTTAAGTGACAAAACAGACCAAAACAACATAAGAGAACTGATAATTGTTGAAAGTTGAGACAGTACCAAGTGATCAAAGTCCTTGTAATTTTTTCAAACAGTATGAAGTGCAAGATCCAGCATATTATGAAGGGGTGGTTTGATATTGATGTCAAAATTGGAGAAACCAAAACAAAAAACAGAAATAGAAAATCAATAGCGAAAATCAAAATCACTTTTTCAAATTAAATGATTTTTTGTAAAATGAATTTTGAATATTATACTTTGATGAAACAGGAAACGGAATCAAAAAACCATTTTTATTGGTTTTTTATTTTCTGCTTATGTTTCATCTGTTTAAGAAACAAAAGAAAAAAAAAATGATATCAAACAGTTCTGTTTCATCACTTAGTGAAAAGAAAAAAGAAAATAGGAATCAGCAACAATACCAAACTGTTCCCTTTCCCTGGCTGGGGTGGAAGTTGCATAAAAAAGGATAAGACCTGCCCCTAAAATTCCATTTTCTGCTGTTTAATAAACAGTCCTTCTATGGGGATAGGTGAATACGGTCCCAATAAGTGGTAGATCTATAAGGAGTTTCCCAATACCAGCAATCCCGAGGTTAGTTAAGAGCACTTGGCCCTAAAAGGTCAATCGGTTCATATTCCAGTTAAGAGTGAAACACACCTAGAGACTTTCTCACCCATTCAAAGAACTCTACATTGCTTACAAATGATAAGGCATCCATCCAAATAACTCTACGAAAACACCCGAGAAGAATGTGAAGGATACCTGGAAAGAGGAGATTTTGATCTGGGTCTAGAACGTGGAGAAGCGGACCTTGAGCGAGGCTTTGCAGGAGAACGGTGCGAAGATTTAGCCTTAGGGGAATCGCTGTAATCCATTCATTTTTTGTCAGCAAAACAAACCATTCACATAAAGTACGGAGGAATTCAGATGTGGGGGGAAAGAGATAGATTTGGACCTTGAGCGAGGCTTTGCAGGAGAACGACGTGATGATTTAGCCTTTGGAGACTTGCTGCATAGTGTTCTCTTTATAAGCAAACACAGAAGTCACATAACACAGAAATGGCTTTAATAATAAAAGCTACTAACCTTGCACTCCTGCTTCTGCTGTGTCTGCGACTAGGGCTCTTGCTGCGGCTTCGGCTATAGCTTCTACCTCTAGCTGGGCTAAAACTGCGACTCCTGGAGGTGCTACCTTTATACTCTTTCACCTTGAGTCCAATCAGAAAAATATCAGTAGAATTGCGAGTTGAACCATTATGTTACACTCATCATCCCAAAAAAGCATATGCTCATATGCATCTAAGCATGAGATCATACGAAACTATGTTACGATTACAACTTTTGAACAAACAGCTAAATAGCCCATACCCGGACATATGCACGACCAAAAGCATTACGAAACTCAGAGTCATCCAGCTTTCTAATCTGCAAAGTGAAATCACATGTTCAATAAGTGGGCTTAGCGACAGGATTTCTTCAAGCATTTTTCAGATCATGTCACTCGTTTCCTGACAATCAAAAGAGATGAGAAAAAGGCGATTGACAACTTACAGCGTTCTTCATGTCATCATAACTGGTGTAGTCAACAATTCCATTTGTCCCTGCATCTGAAGTCACGGATGATTAGCCTGGCTAACCACTGAACCATTTATGAATCAAGGCACAGCTGAAGTATAATATGGAATGATGACAAGACGGAAGTGCAACTTGTTGTTTCATAAATAATGCTCAAACCACAGAATAGCAAGTCGGTTTCCCGGGCATGAGGATGAGGATAAATTCCTCTATCCACGGATCAAGAAAGCTGAACCATATAGTAGCCTCATAACTCACAGCCTAACAGGGGAATGTGTCAACCTATGATAACATAACAAAACGTGCAACCCACAAAAAATTCAAGGGCACAGTCTAAACCTTTACAGCCCATCACTATGGGCGTTCAGGTCAAGGAACCAGAATAATGGCAAATGAACAAGCAATAAAAATATAGGCCCCAGGCAAAGCAAGAAAAAATATGGGTCGGCTTACTACATACCATCATTGAAAACCTGGGAAAAACAAACATCACCTGCTCTGCGCATATGGTCCTGCATAAGCAGCCCATCAACTCAGTCTAACGAGTGTCAGGAGGAACAAACAGTGCATGCCATTGAATGACTGAAAAAGGAAAAAAAAATTATATGCAGTTATATCAACCTTCAGATCTTGCCATGACGCCGATTTTGGCAAACCAGTCACTATCACTGCAAAGACACCATTCACCATAAGTAATGATGTTAAAAAGAGAAAAATAGGAGTTTCACAACAAAGTACAAATGTGATACCCACCACGATACTCAGAACGCCTAGAGACACCACCCCGTCCTTGGCGACCACCACCACCTCCTCCTCCTCCTCCACCACGGCTACCGTAGCGGTCATTCGATGAATGCCCACGACCACCATGTGCAAGCTCCACCTATTGGAACAAAAAATAACAGATGTTGAGATGAGGCATATTAGATTGTCAAGGGCATAGATTTGAAAAAGTAATTCGCAGTGACGTCTGACCCGTAATCGATGCCCATCGAAGTCATAGCCATCACGGCCTCGAATCGCATCTTCAGCATCACGAGCCTCTTCAAACTACAAGCAACATACGGAAACAAGTAAGCAATCCAAAAAAGACAAACTAAATGACTGGAAGCTCGTAATAGGTAAGACAGGGATAGAACATGTCACATTCTAAGATCTTCAAGAATACAAATAACCGTTATGAAAAAAAACAAGGAGATACAGCATTCGCTTGCCATAGTTGGTAGCTGATATGGCATTCGTAGCTTTCAATCCATTCACATCTTGTATAATGTGACAGAGATCTCACCTCGACAAATGCATAACCCGGTGGTCTTGGTGGGATCTTCAAGTCAATATGGACGACATTTCCATACTGCAATGGTAAATGGGAAAAAAGACAAAAAAACAAAGAACATGACAGCAAATACTAACAAAAGAGAATCTCAGTGTCTCTGCTGAGTCAAGTACCATGTCCGACCAAGAACATGCTTACAATTGCAATATCAAAGATTAATCTCATCCTTACAATTAGAATTGACAAGTAGAAGGCTGGAAGCAGCGTAACAAGTACCTTGTAAAACAAGTCCTCTACTTCCCTCTCACGTATGTCACCGGGGAGATTACCCACATAAAGCGTCCTACTTGAACGGCTGCTCATTGTCCCTAAAATCACATAGTTGGAGAGAAAAAATGCATTATTATAGTGCGAAACCACAACAATGATTATTGTACTAGTATTTAGATAGCCAAGATAAATTCTACCCATAGAATAACCGAAGACAAGCCAACTATACATCTTCGCTACAAACAAATCATACATGAGAGCAAAAGAAACAACATCAAGGTCAACAAAATTACAACCACAAAAAAATCCCAGCAAGAAAACTGAGTTCTTTCATTCAACTAATGTCGAAACCTCGAATTGACCAAAACCAAAGCATCCAAAACTCAAATTCACATGAACTAATTACGCAGAAACAAACCAACGAACTAAAACTAAATCAAGTAAACACAAAATCTACAGGGAGGCTCCGAAAATTCTCGCCATTAAGCGAGATCCTTAAAAACTCCGACTCCGCATATACGACGAAATCCGTCAACAATCAACCCCAACAATTCAACATATACAAACATGCAATTTCTCCAAAAAACCACACCATCTACCAAACACGGGACACAAAACCAGCATCTACGCCCATATGATACTAGAAAAGAATCACGAAACAAAAAGCAAATAGACACACAGTGACAAAAACAATTCAAATGGATCTGAGCAGCTGCATGGAAATATCATGGACAAGAACGGGTAATTGAAAGCACAAAAAGGAAAGGAGAATGAGAGGAGATGAGCAACTACCAGTGCGAATTGGGGTGGAGAAATGGATTTCGATTTCTAGGGTTTCGCAGCGAAGATGAAATGAAGATGTTTTTGTGACGGGTTGGTGAATATGTCGGTGACTTGCGAGTTATGAGTTTGAAGAGAAAGGAAAAAAACAAAAAGATTTTTTTTCAATGTTTGTGGATTTTGAAAAAAAAAATGATCGGTGAATTTTTTTGATTTATTTATGAATAAAAAAAATTAAAAAAGGTCTTATTTGATATGTAATTTATAATATTATTTTTGTAATTATTGAATTTAATAAATGTAATAATATATGAGAAGTAAGAATGATAATAATCAAAATATATGATTTTTTTATAAATTGTTTTTTTTTTCAAATTTTTTTATTTTTGAGAAGAAAATTCATAAAAAAGATTTTTTTTTTCTTTTTTCCTTAAAAACTAATCAATTTTTTTTTCTTCCTGAAAACTCACAAACACGACATGTGATCTGTTGTTTTGTTCTTTATGAATTTATCATATTCTTTTTTTATATTTTGTTCGTGAGTTAAAAATAAATAAATAAAATTTCATCATATTTTTTTAAAAAAAAAATTAATTGATCAAAAAAAAGAAATCACTCAATAATAAAGTAAATACATGATCTTTTTTTTTTTTTTTACACAGTAATTTATTGGAGTCCAAAGAAAGAAAAGAAGATGATTTCATGTGTCCTTAGACCGGAACGATTTCTTTTTCTTTATACAAAGTGTAAAATAAGTTAGACGATTGTTTTCTTTTAAAACAAATTTTAATTTCAGTTGTTAATTTTTATGTTAACGGCGTGACTTAACAGAGATCCATGACACCGCGTAGCCGCGACGTTTCGAGGAAGGTCGAGTACTTGTTTCGAATCAAAACAAAAACATCCGTTCATCGTCCCCAATTCTCATCATCCCATCTCTCAATTCCACCGATCGAAGGAGGAGGAGAATAAAGATCATCGATGGCGCTGAATCCGCAGCTATTCGCGAACGGCATGCCGGTGCCCTTCGTTAATGAATTGTTCGTGTTAGCAAGGGACGGCGTCGAATTCGAGGTCGACAAGATTCCTGGGTAAGTATCCGCATCTCATTATTTTTGCCGAATTTCATTAGGAAATGATCTATTTGATTGATTTGATGATTCGTGTTTCGGATTTATAGTCGTTGTTGTGGTTCGTTGTTGGTGGCGTTGGTGGTTGTTGTTTCAGAGGATTATGATGGAGTTGGTGTTGAATTGCTGATCAGTGGCCTTTTTCGTTTCTTTGTTTTGCTGTTTCATCGGATGAATTGATTCAAATTTTTTCTCGTCTCAATCGTGCCAGAGATTTTATTCATTCCATCGGTTGATAATTATTCTAGGGGCTTTTTTGATGTCATGGCGGAACAACACGCACACGTTTAGGTTTCGATGTTAGCGGGGAGCAATGTAAAGAATTTTGAAGGCTTCGTGATTATATCATATATGTATGGATCATGGAATTGGTTTTAGGTGTGATCCTTCTACCTCATTGTGGTTTTCTTGTTTTTTGTTTTTTTGGAAAGAGGTGTATTATTTGGGCTAATCTTTACATCACTCAGTCAAATGAGTAGCGTGTTGAGCTCAATATAATGGCATGGGTTTTATGGGAGCAATGTCCCATTCTCGTGCTTATGCAGTAAACGTATTGTCAAGAAGCATAAGATTTTTAGTGAGGCGGAGGCATTATTGTTTGCTGAGTTTGAAAGCTACGGTAAACCATCTAGGCTTGAGAAGTTGCTAAGATGATTTTTTTGGGATGAGTTGTGCTTGCATTGAGAGTTGGTGTTATTCAATAAGGTATGTGAGAAATGTTGGTTTACATTTTGAGGAATTTATATGATATGTTTATACATGATTCATGTTAATATGTAGACTGTAATCCAACAGAATCGCATCAGATAATCATCCGATGATATGAAAGTCATGGGTTTAGATGAATCTGTTGTTTCCTTGATTTTTGAGTCAGTCATGTGGCACAGTTTTTGTGTGTTGATCATAATTTTTTTCCTATCGGATAATGTGTGATGTCTTGGTTTGCAGATGCTGATTCTGGTGTTGTCATGCTTGTGATTTTGGGAAGAGTAATAATTGTTTGTATACTTGCTGATGTTTGTCTGGTCTTCAGGAGTCATTCAGGAAAATTCAAAGCCAGGGGTACTATTTACCTGTCAAATATTCGTATGGTCTTCGTGGCAGATAAGCCTAGCGGGAATCTTGTTGCATTTGATATGCCATTGGTATGACAATCTTTGTGTTGCTAACTATTGACCGTCTAATCTCCTGCTTGGTCCCTTGCAAATCTAGGCATGAGTTAAGATGGGAGGAAAAAGAAAAGGGAATAATTTTGTACTACTTGAGGCTTTTGACGATTCAGTGTATGGAGAGCTCATAAGAATAGCGGTTTTTATTCCTGACATGTGTGAAGGAGCATGAAGAAAATATCTTTATTTTCTATGGAGAAAGTAATCTGGTTATATTCTAAATGGAGAGCTGAAAAAACAACAACAACAACAACTCCATCTCTATGAACATCTGTTACATTTTTCCAAACTTTCAACACTTCCATCTTGTTTCTGCACTCTCCCGTCCCATCTAGGTTGTCTGTAAGTGGTATTCTACTTCAGCCCCCAAAAAGTCTGCACAGGTTATAACCTTTGCACTTTGCAGAAAACAGCTTGCATTAACATGTTATAAATGCTTGGGTTGTACTTCCTGATTCTCTCCGTTTTGTTGGTGAATTTCTGAATCTCGGGTTATCCACCCTGATCCATATGGAACATTAACACGTGAAGTAAAATCATTGAACACCGCACACATGATACAACATCAAGAAAGATTGTGAGTGGTTAGAGGGTTTATAGGTGGAAAATTTATTCACCTCACAATTAATAGATGTCCTCAAATGATCTTTTGGTTTGAGAGTAGTGTGGAAACAACAGCAATGAGACACTATCCATGCAAAGATTGTGATATATAATGTAAGTGTTTATGTATGAGACTAAAAAGCAGTAAACAGTTACAACTTCTAATTTGGATTGTGATCCATCCAAAGAGCACCAATTTGTATGTATTTCTGTTGTGCAGGAAATTTTCTACTTCAGTAGTATGTGCTTGCCTCTTTGGAAATTATTTCTCCTACTTCGATATTAGGGGATTATGCCTTACCTATGCATTTACTAACTTGTGTCTGCATTTATCTTCTGTCAGCTATATGTTTCCCGGGAGAAATTCAGTCAACCAATATTCCACTGTAACAACATCTCTGGTAACGTGGAGCCTGTAAGTTTCTGGTGGTACCTTTGTTCATCTGTTAGCTGCCTATCTCCTTAGAATTTCCACTTAAAAGTTGGGAAATTTCAGGTTGTTCCTGAAAATGAGAACAGAGCTCTCTACTCGACACATTCGTTTAAGATTCTGTTCAAGGAAGGTGGTTGTGGAACCTTTGTCCCTCTATTTTTCAACTTAATCAGAGGAGTTAGACAATACAATCAGCAGTTCACCCATGCAGCCCCGGAGCCCCGGGTAGATCCCTTGCAAGCTAGCCAGACACCGGTTGATGAAATGATGAGACATGCGTAAGTTGCAAATTACTGGAAGTCATTTTCCCTCCATTGCAATTTAGTCTATTCCTAGCTTGCTTGCAGTTGCTGCACCTTCTTTTTCCTTTTCTTTTTGTTTCTGGCTTGCTTCATGAGTCGTTATTTGTATATCTGGTTGGAGAATTTGGAAGCTAAAAGTTTCGAAAGGCACTCGAATGGACGACAGGAAGGGACCAGGCGGTGCCATTTTCCCTACTAGTTATTTTTCATGTATTATAAAAGACAATGAGGTATGCAAGCTGTTATCAGATGAGATTCTTGGTGATTGACACGGCTAGAATGCCATTGGGAGATAGTTCTTTAGTTCTATTGATCTTGAAAGGCAAAGGTGGGTTGCAAATCACTTGAATGTAAAACCACACGGCTCGGCAATAGGGGTTCCTTACGCAATGCAGGTATCTATGTGGGCATCTGACACAACTGAAGAGTCTTGGGCTTTTAGTAATCTTTGTTTGGCTGCTGTGTAGTGCTATAAAAGCCGAGCTGCTACTCTGAGGTGGATATACCTTTCATACCGTGCATATATCTTTGATACCGGTGCCTTTCCTCCGCTCTCAGAGCTTTTGTCTTGACACATTTTGTTGACCATGATCCATGTAGAATCTACAGTTGTTGTTATAGCTCTTGAGGAGCCGCATTTACTTTGCTCTGTAGCACATTCTCTCAACCTCCTTCGGGTGTTGACATCTTCATATGAACCCAAGATTGTCTTACCTTTAACTCCACTTGTCCCATTAAAATCGCTACGTCTTGACTCTTTCCACTATTCAGCTTGCACCCTTAGGAGCTCTGTTTCCCCTAGATTAGGTTATTAAATTCTTACGTAGAACGCATTTGAAGCATGAATGAAGTATAATGGAACTTTTGTGGAGGGGATTTGTTCGTGTCGGGGAATATGTCATCTCTTGTAGTATTGTTGTGTAGGAGAAAGCTATAGGTCCACTAATTGAGCACTGAAAGTGCTTATAATTAGTCTGATGTACTGTGGATCTGTAGGGAAGCTTTCCCTGAGGTTTTCTGGATTGTAACTTGAATATATGAGTCAACGGATTGTTGCTATTGATCTGATAAAAATTTGTTTGTTGCAGGTATGTTGATCCGAATGACCCTACAAAGATCTTTCTGCAGCAACCTACTCCTCAGTCGAATCTGAGGAGACGTACATATCATTCGCAGACCGGAGAGCAAGTTATATGATCAACTTACAGCAAAGTCATGAATCACTGTATCTATGGTCCGTTGAAGTATTTTATCCTTCTACTTTACGTATAATCGAAGTTTTATGACTCAAGTTTCCTTGACTTAATAGTTTCCTGTAACATGAAAATATGGGGTGTCCTCTTAACTGGGTACATATGAAGATTTGTTTGTGTGTATTTCCTCGATGGTCATTCTGCATCTGGTTCAAGTTTGACTTTGGTGAAATTGAGTTTTAGGATCTGAAATATCTCGGTCCAATACAATACATTATCTCATAAAACTCATCGAAGACTAGTTTAAAACGCGCTTCTGTTGTTGTACAACTTGATCCATGTTATACTATCATTTCACCTTTGGAGGTCATGTTTCCTTGCAAGGAAGGCGACCATTCTTCCATAAACGACCAAATGAAGATATCCAAAACAACGGTTTCTCGGTCGAACAAGATCATTTCCGACATTGTAATAAACAAGGGCCATACGACATTCCATCTGGGTTAAGTAGAATGAAATGCTTCTAAAACTAACTGAAGTAGAAACAAAAGAGGGGCAAAAACGTCCTTCAAAAGGTTGGCTGCAAAAAGCACCAAAACTTGATCAACAAGTTTACTCAACAAACTATGGAACTCAGCATCACATTGGTTTGGCGGTAAAAGAAACTTAGGCAAATATGGCAGCCACCCAACTCAATCATCGCTTAAGCAGCGTTCGAAACACGGCCAGCTACTTGATCAAGATCCCTCTGTCCACTGGATGTGATTCTTCTTCCACTGATACAAACACAAGCAATACAAGTCCATCACACCACTGAAGATGGAAACATAAGCAACAGTAATGACATTCACAGGTAAAAGAAACATTAAAATCTAGTACCTATGATAGAATAGGTGCAAACACAATGATCAAATCTAAGGGCCAGAAATAGAGAGAGCATACCCCTTGGTGTCAAAATCGATGATATTAATGGCATGGAGCTGTTGAAGGATATGGCGGACAATGGAGCCACTGCTCTTGCAAAAATGAGGAGGGCGACTCCCATTCCTCTTGCTGCCACCATAGATTCTGCGGAAAGCGCCAACACCAAGACCCCCTCTCAAGTAAATCTTCCTAGCCATTGAAGCTGCATATACATGAAGAAAATGATTTTCAGGAACATAAGGCGGCAAAGTTCCAAGTACCGAGAATGCTACAGAAAGTCGGCACATCAGGGAGCTGACCTGCTCTGATGTAATACCAGTCAGGATCATATGGTGCAAGTTCCTTGTGAACTCCGGTCTTGACAATATCAGTCCATTCAGGAAGTTCAATCTGTACAGAAAATGGAAGCATGCAAGTATGGCTTAGAAAATTCATAACCAATGCTTACGTATTTTAAAAGAACCTAGTGAGAGTAGCTGGGAAAAAGATCTGAATCTATCCACCAAGACAGCACACAGAAAAAAAGAAACAAAGCAACTTCAAAACTTAGCAAGTTCTCGAATAAACACTAAACAAAGATAGTATTGAATGCTCATCTACGTAGGAAATGTTAGCCAAATCAGCATAGTGCACTAGATCAAAATACAAACTTAAAAGAGTTTTGGTGATTAAATTTTCCTATAAACACAACACATTCTCCATTTTCCTTATAAGTGCACTGTATCAAAAGCTCTCAAATCTTTGTTTTTTCAGATGTTTATAATTACCATGTCGACAGATAGTACACATTTTTACGATGGTCTTAACACTAAGGACACTTATCTGGGGCAACTAAGGCTTCAACAAAATAAACCAACGCAAAACCATTGACACATCATGCACTCGAACTCCACCATGAAAACAAGCAATCAATAAATCACAACTAACCCACTCGTCTAAAACCCATTTCCTCTTCAACAATTCCTACGTCGAGTAGCCGCCAAACCCGAAACGGATCGACACGAACGGGTCAACATCCCTTTTTCCCCAAAATGTCCAACAAGTGAGTCAAATCCAAACATCCAAAACAACAAAAATGAACTCGAACCCAAATCAACTAGCAGATATCGTCAAATACATCAATTTCGACACCGATAATTACAAAATGGATGAAATCGAGAGTCAGCAACAACGATCAAAAGAAGCAGTGGCTCACCTTGCCGGATCGTTTGAGATGAGCAGCATACGCCTTGACGAACTCATGCGGCGACACGTCCTTCACAGTCCTCGATTTCTGCGCCTCCATATTCGATTCGCAGAGTCGACGGCGCCGTCGAGGAGAGCTGAGATTAGCTAGGGTTTTGAGCGACGTGATCGAGTGAGCCATTTTTATTTGGGCTCGTAAATGGGCCATGGGCCCTTGTTGTTCGATCTGGTATCGCGTGGGCTTTGGTTAGTTAGTTTTAGGCTGATATTTTTCTCTTTGTTGAATCCTTCGTTATGGGACGTGTACGTGTATGTGTTACGTGTGATGCGAACATATGTCTTGTTATTCAAGTCTCGTCCGTCGCAAGATGACCGAGTCTAATCTGATTTATGGGTAAAAATGAATAGGTTAAGCCGACGCAAGATGAAAGTTTTCCAAGTACGGAAAGTTGGGGTTTTAAATGGTGCGGAAGGATGTGGGGGATAAGGTCTTATCAATCAAATAGACGAATCGATGATTTTGAATTTATCGATATGAATCATTTTTATACATAATTGCATCAGCATGCAAGATGAGACATAAATATAAACAAGAAAACACATACAGTCTGATACATGTAGTGATGCATACCGTGTGATGTGTCACTGAGATTATTTTTGTTATTAACATTGGTCTAAATTGATTGTGGTAAAAGCGTTTTGCAGGACAATCGAGTTAAAAACAATATATAATACTGTGTTGTCGACACATTAAGGTTGTAATGTGTATAGGTTGCATTCTTGGCAATCAGAAAATAGCAAATAAAAAATGCATAAATAATAAATTACCAAAATCAAAAATTTTCTAGAGCGGATGTTTAAATTTTAGGCGGAAACAAAGTTTTGGTGCAATACAATAAATTCGTCTAGCACACCGGTTCTTAAAAATTATAGGGTGCCTTCTCAAGCTCATATTCCTTTTATAACTCACTCTAAATTTTGGCAGAAATTAACCCCTTAGAACATCGTTATAGATGAAGAAGAATATGTATTGAAAGTGCAGACGAGAATAAATCTGTATCGAGGGTGGAGACGTAGGTGAATCTTTTGTTGAGGTTAGGGTTGAAGATAACAAACATTAACATGCAGATCAAGACTAAGATCGGTGCCAGAGCCACACTATACTTGGCATCGGCTAATGGACCCATTCAAATTCTCAAAATGAAAGACTAGTGTTGATATGAATCTATAAAAATGAGGAGTAATGACTACATTCTTCTTAGCTTGAACCTACTCAAACTTTACATCAAGGGTTAAAGATGTCTAAACGACACATAGATGATTAACGATAGTTACAAAAGGTTAAATCAAACTATATTGTTTATATGGATGATTAATTTTTCTTAGTAACTAAAATGATGATGATGAAAAAACGAATTGAATTAGGATTTTTTTTAATTTTACTAAAACGTATTATGTCTAGTCATCTTGATAAAAAAAAATTTAGAATTGAATATCATTTGTTAGGAGTTTTTTTTTTTTCAAATCCCGATGACCCACGAATCTTGGCTCCACATCACAGGACAATGAACTTGTGCTTTCCACTTCGACAGGGGCTCCAATCGTAACACACCAAACGAGGTCTTGGTCTTGGTCCTGGCCTTGGGTGCTCTCCAAATAAAGCCAACCCAACATCGTCTCCCTCTTCCTGTGAACAACTTGCAAATTGTTGTCATGATCAGTGCTGTTATCGACGTAGTGTTGAAACTAAGGTTAAGGGTTATACCCAACACCAATATGATGTAATTATTAGATCCCGTTTCAATAATGTTTCAACCACGGTGTGAAATGAGATTTGACTCCAGGCCAAGGGTCACGAATAAAAAACAATGTCGTGTAGAGGCAGATGGGCTTCTGTTTTAGATCAGAGCCAATTGTCACTCACAAACAATGTATGGGACCTTGACAAACCAAGCTCTGCATAAACGGATGAAATTCTTCTATGACGAGCAAAAGAAGTGAACACGAAAGTGCAAGCAGAAGGATGACTCTTGGCCCTGAAGCAATCCACACATGGATATTACGAACAGAGTTTACTCGGAAAATATGCTCGTCTAGACAAAGCACCGAACTCCTTAGACAGACTAGTGAAAATGATCAGAGTTTACTCAACAAAATATGCAAGTCTGCATCACATTGTCTTGGCGGTACACGAAATGGTGACAATTATGATAGCTACCCATAGTACTTCAAAACAGAACACCGCTCAAACAGCATGAGCAACGCGGCCAGCAACTTGGTCAAGATCTCTCTGCCCACTGGATGTGATCCTTCTTCCACTGATATGATTACAAGAAAAATAAGTTCATCAGTCCACTGAAGTAGAAACAATGACATGCATCATACAGAGAGGATGGATAAAATATATGAATAATAGAAATCAGAATGCAAGACAGAGCGAGCATACCCCTTGGGGTCAAAATCAATGATATTAATGGCATGGAGCTGTTGAAGGATATGGCGGGCAATGGAGCCACTGCTCTTGCAAAAATGAGGAGGGCGACTCCCATTCCTCTTGCTGCCACCATAGATTCTGCGGAAAGCGCCAACACCAAGACCCCCTCTCAAGTAAATCTTCCTAGCCATTGAGGCTGCATATACATGAAGAAAATGATATCATTTTCAGGAACATAGGAAGGAAAAATTCCAAGTACCGAGAATGCTGCTGAAAGTCGCACATCAGAGCGCTGACCTGCTCTGATGTAATACCAGTCAGGATCATATGGTGCAAGTTCCTTGTGAACTCCTGTCTTGACGATATCAGTCCATTCAGGAAGTTCAATCTGTACACGAATCGCGAACATAGAAGAATGCCTTAGAACACATATATCATTCATCAAAGACAATAAAAGTTAGTTAGACTAGCTGTCCAAGTAGGTATAATGTTCACAAGCCTGTTTTTAGGGACCGAGTAAAAGATTTTGGCCTCCAGATGCTTAATGCTAAAAACAATTAAGAAAATCTCTAATCTATTTAATAGATCATAAAACAAAGGTTCGACAGATTCCTACAACAATTTATATAGAGCGAAACATACTTGCGACAATCTAGCATTCTCGTGAAAAATTCTCACAACAATCCAGTATTCTTGCGGAAAAAAATCTTACAACCTTGTGCTCAACAACAAAGCTGTAACCAAAGAAAACATCAAG
This sequence comes from Drosera capensis, assembly GCA_001925005.1. Taxonomy (NCBI): domain Eukaryota; kingdom Viridiplantae; phylum Streptophyta; class Magnoliopsida; order Caryophyllales; family Droseraceae; genus Drosera; species Drosera capensis. The sequence goes on from LIEC01010740.1 coordinate 245,964, forward strand.
GAAATTCTCAAGAGCACATTAAAAAAAGGCAAAGGACTGAAAACCCATCTGCAGGGAAACAGGAGCTTTGAATCAGCCATTTCCTCCTTGTGAGGACAAGAACTACAACAACAGAACATCTTAATTTCATAAGACATGGCATGCATACTAGACCAATACTATTGCCAACCACAATCTAGTATGATCAACACAAAGCATACAGTACAACCTAGAAAGAGAAAAGGATCCAATTGGCCCAAGTTTCTAGAAGGCGTAATACACAGGTAAAACCTCATACTTTGCCTTTTCTCTAGGAGCTATATGATTATTTACGTTGATGCTTTTCTTTTACCATCTTTCAACTCTAAAATACCTTCCCATGTATGACTGCTGTCTGGATCTGTCCTGCTCTTATACAGCTATTGCAAGAACTACAATACTAGACTCGTATAGGAACAACCCTTTTGACAATTTTATAAGTTATAGTTTACACGTTCGACTCTTAACTCACTGATTAGAGCACACTGTGGGGCTGCCCACTAACTTAGGCGGTATAATCTCAACCTTTCTTGATTGGTAAGCTCCACCTTATGGGAGATCTTCATGATCCATTCCAATAAAGCACCATTCAACTACTTAAGACCAGAAAAGCCTACGAGGTGAAGTCAATAGATACGAGAGGAAGGGGCATTGATATGCTTTTGAGGCTACCAATTATGAGACAAAGGCCAAGATATGGATAAATTTACAGAACCAATCCACTTTGACTTGTTACACAACCTTTCCCTGCTTCAATGTGAGATTTGCACAATTCAGTTGAGATGTGCATCAAGTCGTCGCAACTATGAAAAAAAGAGTATCTACTTATTGAGCTTGTATACTGTCTCAGCGACAACGAGTAGATTCTCCAATTGTTAACATATTGATAGTTGAATAAGCACATTCACATCAAATCCTCCGAGCAACTTAGGCTTCAACCGCTCTTTGTCACCCTTTCTTGTCTCCAAACACACAACCTCTCATCACCACCATACACCACACCTCTAAATCGGCATCTTCCCTTTCATCACCACCATAAGTGGCGGGTTTAGACGGGAAAAGACAAATTTCCCCTCTTTAGTAACTGGCAAACCCAATAAACAGATCAACAAAACCGAATCCGAACATCATATTCCCTTCTCCCCACACGTCCAACATGTAAATATCACAATTTAAAATATAATCAACAAAACAAACCGATATAATCAAATCTACCGATTTCGACACAAATGATTACCTTGCCGGATCGTTTGAGATGAGCAGCGTATGCCTTAACGAAATCGTGCGGCGACACGTCCTTCACAGTCCTCGACACCGATTTCTGCCCCTCCATCTTCGAGTTCTTCGATTCGCAAAGTCGTCGGCGCCGTCGATGAGAGCTTCTGGGATCTGCCGCTTGACTAGGGTTTTGATGGGAATGTGATGAAGAGAAGAATTTATTTGGGCTCGTGGATGGGCCTGACCTCGTCTTGGTTTTGCTTTGTTTGGGCTATGTTGTTGAATATGGGCCGATGATTTGGAAGCGGCTGTATTTTTGTGATTCGAACGTTAATCTTGTTGTCATATTGATCTTTTTGGGTCGATTTCATTGGTTTGAAATACGTGAAGGTGAGTATAAATTTCATGTGATATAATTAGAAATTTCATATTACAATAAAGATGTTTCCTTTGTTGGTATTATTTTATATAAGCAATTTGAATAAACTATCAAATACATTATCATAAAAAATAGAAAAAATCACCTAAAAATACAAAAAACTGAAAAAAAGAACCCAAAAACATTCACACGAAAATTTAATTCCAAAAACATACAAAATCAAAAAAAAAAAAAATCCCAGATTTAACACCAACATGTCCACCGACCCGCCTCCTCCACTGCCCTCACTACCTCCCCATAATCACTCACATCTGCGCTGAGGATCACTACCTCGACGCTAATGGCAAGACGGATTTGGTCCCTGATGTCGAAGAGCTTGATAGGGTTTCGGACGAGGATGTAGACCTTGGATGTGCCTTTGAAAATGACAATGCCAATGAGGACGTGGAGGGATTTGAGGGGGATTGAAAGATGATGGGGGCGCATGATGAGGAAGAGGACGAGTAGGAACAAGAAGATGAGGGCAGCCATTGGTGAAGATCAGATGGGAGATTTAGGGATTGTTTAGGTTTTGAGTGCCAAGTAGGCATTGTTGTGTTGACGATTACTTTATCATAGATGAGGAATAGTTAAATTGATTATCAGACCCTTTGTTTCAAAATATAGAACGTCTGAATATAAAATTTAATTTGTTTAGATATTCTATTTATTTAGACACTCTATTTATACATACACATTATTCGACACGATGACATACAATATATATTGATTTTCTCATTGAAAACTTATAAATTACATGATAAAAGTCGCGTACAATATTAAATTTGTTGAAATGCTCTATTTGCTAATTCAATCACAATGTAAGATCCAATTTGTTCAGACGCTATGTTTATACATACGTCTCATTTAACACGATGATTTTCATTCAATATACATTGATTTTCTCATTGAAAAGTTATAAATTACACCGATTCTTAAGACTCTCTTGTCTTTTGATAATCGCACCAAATCATATATGCGGTTGGCATGCAAATAATTCATCTCACTTTTCATTTCTCCCATCCACTCATTTTTATACTAATCTTTCATTACTTCTTCGGAATTTTAGGGTTTACCCGTATCTTTTAGGAGCACATACTCACTATCGGAGTACCTAGTAGACGGGTGACTTACCATGTTGGACCTTTGAGGTACAAACATTGGTGTCTGTTGCTGACCATCAACAGCATCATCTTCGGGCTCTACTGTCTCACCCTCCTGAATATCTTCTTGATTATTAATTATCAATGCCTGGTCTGGCTCATATGCAGTGCTTGGAGACATTGATTCTGAATCAATCAACACCTCAATCTTCTGTTAAGACATATTAAGCTTTTCAATATCTTCTATCGTTTGATTTTCCCAAAAGACAACATGTCGACTCCTTACAAGCTTGTGCTCCATTGGAATAATGTGTAGCCTAACTCGTCCTAACCGTAACCCATAAAGACACATTGCCTTGTCTTCATGTCAAGTTTGGATCTTTCATCCTTCGGTACATGGACAAAGACTTTGCATCCAAAAACTTACAGGTGACTGTAGGAGGGCTTCTTACCATACCAAACCTTATCTTGTACATCACCCTGCAATGCTGAACTCGGAGATAGGTTGATAATGTGAGTAACTATGTATAACGCCTCACCCCAAAACAAAGCTGGTAACTTTGCTTATAAAAGCAAACACTGCACTATCTTCATCAACGTCTTATTCATCCTTTATGCCACGTCATTGAGCTGAGGCGAGTCTTCGGAGGACTCGTCTGATGTCGGATTCCTTGCACCTTGCAATAAGCATCAAAAGGACTCATATATTCGCCTCCATTGTCGGAGCGAACGCATTTGACTTTCTTTCTGGTTTGTCTTTCAACCAATGCATGAAACTCCTTGAACATCAAGAGCACTTGATCTTTGGCCTTTAGAGCCTAGAATCAAAGCTTTCTGGAATAATCGTCAATAAATGTTACAAAGTAAGAGGCTCATCCTCGAATCTTCACCTTTAATGGTCCATATACATTTGAATGAACCAACTCTAATAAATTTGTGTTCCTTGAATGTGGAAGGCTCTGGAATAAAACTCCATTCTACTTCCGAGTCAAAAAATGTGGACATGCCTCTAACTTGTCGTGCTTGAGCTCTAGAAGAACGCCCTTCTTTGTCAAGCATCATATCCCTTTCTCACTCATATGACAAAGGCGTATATGTCATAAGCTAGTCGATATAGAATCTCGGACTGTATTTGCTTGGACACCTTCTGCGCTCCCCTTTATATAATAGAGATTACCTCTCTTACTCCCACGAGTACTTATCATAGCGCTGATGTTGAGTTTTCATAGACCATTCCCGAAGAGGCTAAAGAAGCCCTCATCATCCAGCCTTGCTACCGACACCAAATTAAACCTAATGTCAGGTACGTGACGCACGAGCAAACCACCAGTGCTAGTTCTCAAATGCACAACTCTCATGCCTATAACCTTGGACACGTCCCCATTATCCATTCTTAACACTCTATAGTCTCCTGTTGTGTATATGGCAAAAAGTACCATGTTGTGAGACACGTGTGTCGAAACCCCGGAATCAACAATTCATCTACTGTCATCACAGACGAATGTTGTTGTCACCTCATCACCAACAATAATGGTATCGCCTCAACTAGTAGACACTACAACTGCTATTTCTCCTCCAGGTTATTTCCGGTTATTATTACTCTTTTTATGGTCAGCTTTGTAGGCATAACAATATTGCTTGATGTGATCCTTCTTATGACAATAATAGCACTCGTTATTCTTATAATGGCATTTGGACTTTCCTCTGCTCTTACTCCTATCACCTCTCTGACCTTTATTCTGTCTTTTTCCCCGGGACTCAATAAACAGAACTTCAGAGTGTGTTGACGACGAATAAGCAGTGTCTTGAGATTTTCATCGTTCAGATGCCCACTCTTAGCTACCTCTAATGTAATGATCTCATCGGGTGCCAATGCTATCGAAGATACTTTAACTGTTTCTCACGAATCCGGTAGAGTTCTTAACAACCAAAGACCCTGAATCTTATCCTCAAATTTGACTCCCATCGTCGATAGTTGGTCCATCACGTCATGAAATTCATTGACATGATCTGAAATAGAAGTGTTATCACGGTATCTTAGACTCATTATCTTCCCGATTAAGTGTAGTTTGTTCACACCAGTCTTCTTGGCATACAAAGATTCAAGCTTTCCCACAATGTTTACGCATTCTCCTCATTCGTAATATGGTTGTAAATATTGTCATCTACCCATTGACAAATGTAACGACACATTTGTTGATGCTCGAAAGCCCAAACTTCCTCGGCCTTGTCCTGCGACTTTGACGTAACAAATACTGGTAGATGCATATTCTTGACAAAAGTAGATTTTTCTTCTTGTTTCTCCAGATACGATAATTAGTACCGTTGAGGTTTCATTTCCATCTTCAATTATCAAGGAACCTGCTACTATTCCTTATCAACCTAGTCACGCAACCTTTAAAAAACCGAACAATAAAGAGCTCCTCGATGCATATCTCTTTGCTCGCGAAATAAGAAGAACGACAAACTAGGATAAGTTATTGTTGGGCTGTTGGGTCGCATCAAAATATAATTGGAATTATAATTGAATATTCAAATATGTCATGAAACATTTTGAATATTAAAACATAAACAAAAAATTATCTTAGATATTTTAATATAATTAACCATTAAAAAAACTATTTATTGATAATTTATACCTTACCCATTGTAAAAACATACCCAACCCCATCCACCGTTGTGAAATTAGGTACTGTTGCCACGTACCTATGACCTTCACCAACATATACCCCGTCACAATCAGAAAACACGCAAAAATCATCATTTCAGATCCCTTCATCATTTCCGTTGAACCCATCGATCGATTCATCCCCGCAGCTGCTCGTCGCTTCCGGTCCCCTCCCATCTCACTCTCTCGCTCGAGCATCGCTCGACCACGCGCACGCACTCACACTCAGGTACATGTTTTCCTTCCATTTCTTGCCCTAATTTGTCATATTCTCCGCATTGTTCAGATCTCATGCTCATGCGTTTAACCGAATCGATTATGATTTGGATGTGCGTTACATGTTAAATCAGAATCCTATGTGATCATACATATATCCCCCTATACTTGATGCTGAGACAATTGACTCTATTCGTCGTATTCGAGATGCATCTTCAAGAGTTGTGAACGATATGACTTTTTTTCAAACTCGCGCAACATAACTATGATTAGATGGTGATCAGTTTTGAAAGGAATTGCATTTGATGCTCGAGTAAGTTTAGCGTTGAGTTGCTTGAGGGACTAAGGTAGTAAAATTAATGGGTCCTTTATCATGAATTGAAGCTTTTGATAGAGTTGGTTTTTCCATGTGATGAGTGTAAGAGTTTGAATTCTGCAACTCAATTTATTTTGCACTTGGTGTGCGGTTGGTCGCAAACTCGTGCTTCAAGTAGAGTTGGTGGTTGTTAGGTTAACATTTTTCGTCAAATGATATGTTCTTACATGTTTTCGTCACATGATGTGTTATATGTTTGCTTAACATGATTTCTTGCTTCTGGCTTCATCAGGGTGATTTCATTGAGGAGTGATCGGCTCATTGATTAAGCATGGGGATTTTTGATGGGTTGCCGGTACCACCAGATAAATCGGTGAGTAAAGACCTTAGGAACTGCGATTGTTTCGTTCTGGTGCATACTTACTGATGAATTTGTTCCCATCATTGCCCAAAGCTTTTAATTTATTAGTTTCTTTCCTTATATCTAACTTAACATTGAAACCCAAGGGATTGTTCATTCTAAGATTGTTAGGATTCTTCCTTTGGACAGCGTGATAGGTTGATCTAGTGATCTAGTTTAGAACTAGGGTAGAAGCAATGCACAATTTGGACTTAAGAGAAGACTCTTAAGTTACAAACTGTCCACCTACCCAAAGTAAATCGATGTATTAGTACATTATGCACCTGACTTATTTTAGATTTAAAGTTCTCCATGGTAGATTTTGTTTCAATTCGAGTTTTTTCCCCTTGTGAAATATGAAGTGCTAAAAGTCATACAGGAAAGTTCATATTATATATGTTGGACGAATCAGATTCACAATGCAAATACAAATTACTTGCTTTGTGCTATTGAATTCCTGCATTGAGACCAAAAGCAACTTTTGGTCGAGTTGATCCACTCAACATTGAAGTCAAGGCATGGTGACAACCTGTTACAGGGTAGTATTCTAGAAGTCCAATTTATGTAGCAAATAATGAGGCATCACCTGTGCATTGGCCATTCATCGAACTTTGCGTGCATTTGCATTAGGGCCTGTGATGCAAGAACAATTCACAGGACTTAAGAGTGCGCTTGTCTTTTTGGTAAGTAAGGTCAATGACATTGTGCATCGTATTTGATGTTTTAATACTCTCTTGAAAGTACACAATCATTGATACGATACGTCCTTTGCTGGAAATTACATGAAAATGAGTTTCTTACTGTATGTTATGGGAAGCGGCTTGCTCGCGAAAGGAGCATTGTTTGAACTTCTATGTTATATCCCATAGATGGCCTGATGTAGTCTTTGATGCAGTACCTGAGGGAAGACTTGGCAAGGATCGACGAGAGTTGGGCTGCAGCACGTTTCGACTCCTTGCCTCATGTTGTACAAATTGTGAGCTCAAAAGATAGAGAAGGTGAAGTGCAAGCCCTGAAGGAGCAGAGTGATATCATTGAGGAAGTTGTCGATGAAGTTGTGCATGCTTATCATGGTGGCTTCAATAAAGCTATTCAAAATTATTCGCAGGTTCTATCTGCTTCTCTAAGCCTGAATCAGATGTGATATATGTGTGCTTGTTATTTCTCTTGTCCCCTCTTGTTAGTAGTCTACTCCAATGTGTCATTCACTAGTTCTATTGTCTTTTTGGTAAATATTGCATATGTGAAAAGGGCCCAAAAGGAAAAAAGGAAAATAAGTGGGATCGCATGAAGAAAGATTGTTGGACTACTATAAAGATAAAGATGGTAGAGATAATTGTTACAGAATAGAGGAAAGATGGGATTGAGCTAGGGGAAGAGCACTATAACACTAATGTCCTTGTCAGAAATTAATGTGTTTTTCAAAAAGCTCGGTATGTTCGCATTTTCTTTTCTTCTGTATGTTTGTTGAGAGAAGGATTGCTAGTTGTCTTACTTAATTGACTCGTGTGAACTCTCCTATATCTTTTGCAGATTTTACGGTTATTTAGTGTATCTGCTGAAAGCATTGGTGTCTTGAAGACCGACTTGGCTGAGGCTAAGAAACGTCTTGGTACTAGAAATAAGCAGTTGCATCAATTATGGTCCAGATCAGTTACTTTGCGCCATATAATCTCCCTATTGGACCAAATAGAAGGAATAGCAAAGGTATCTTAAATCCTGACTCAAACCTATTCCACACACACCTGGAAGTTTGGGATTGCAAAATGCCTTTAGTCCTCTCACAAAGATGTAGTTTGGGATTTTGATGCAAAATCGCAAGCCCGTTTTTGTTTTGCATTTTGATAGCTATGTCTTTGATTCAGGTTCCAGCACGCATCGAGAAGCTCATTGCTGAAAAGCAGTTTTACGCTGCGGTTCAGCTACATGTTCAATCAGCATTGATGCTTGAGAGGGAAGGCCTTCAAATGGTTGGTTGATCTTTCTCCATCCGTGTGTATAATTTCTCATGCCCACAACATGTTTGTCTGCATGTGCTTCGCCCATGTCTGACTGTTTTGTCAGATGTCTCCGAAGGGACTGTCTGTGACTCTGTTGTGCGGCGGCGTTGCGAATTCTGACAGTGGGAGTTCTTGCTATGCATGTTCATGGATTACTGCTACTTCTAAGTTCTTAATCCTAGAATTACATGATACCTGGAGCGTTTGTGAAGCGGACAGTTGTTGTGTTTGGATCTTTTTTGTTATCGTGATTCGTGTGGAACTATAAAATCCTGGTCATTGGGATGCTTTTATCTAGATTTTTGTTTATTTACATAACACCTAAGACAGAACTCCTTTCTCTTTTAGTACTCAATACTTTTTTCACTCAAAGTTTCTGTATCTTTAACTTTTCAAAATCATTTGGGAGTTGTCTGTAACTTATGAAGTATAGGTCAGACCCCTCTTACAGCCGCTCAAGATCACCCCATCATTCACAAAGTATCATGACTCATCTCTGTATCATGACTCATTCACAAAGTAATCTGCAGGTAGGTGCACTTCAAGATGTCAGGTCTGAGTTAACCAAGTTGCGTGGGACTCTTTTCTATAAGGTTTTGGAGGATTTGCATGCGCACCTATACAACAAGGGAGATTACAGGTATGTATCCTTCATCCTTGCGCCAGGTTAATTTGTTTTGAAAATTGTGTTTCTGTTCCAGTGACTTCCCTGTTAGCTGAAAATTGATAGGGCAAAGGGAGCACCTATGAGAAAAACTTGGTTGATTCCTGTGCAAGTAAATGAAGTGAGACAGAAGAAGACCTAGAATCTGAGTATTTAATAAAAAAAGGGAAATATTGGTGATGCATATGAAAGTCTAATGGTTCTAGTAGTAAAGTTTGTTGTCTTGACAAATATTCTTTTGATCATTTATATTATATATGGATGCTTTCTATGCTTGTCTTCTCATAGTATAATGCTTGAACCATTTTCTCTGTAGTTCCTCTGATGGGCTGGATGAGAGCTTCTCTCAGGGTGATGAGCTTGCAGTAAATGGGTATGCTTCATCTGTTAGGACTAATGGTGGTGATAGTGGAAAGACAGACACTCGGTCTTTATCTCATCAAGTTCCTTGTTGGCTTTCTGCTGCCACTCCTGATGAATTTCTTGTATGTGAATATTAATGGATCTCCCATCTTGCTATAAAACAATTTAAAGGGTTTTCTCTACTTGCTAACCGATTTCCCATGTGCTCTGTTTTTGTGCTTTATGCTTCAAATTCTTGTAGGAAGCTGTGAAAAAGAGCGATGCTGCTCTTCATGTAAAATATTTGCATACCATGGTTGAGTGCTTGTGCAAACTTGGTAAAGTTGCTGCAGCTGGAGCTATAATATGGTATATATTCATAGAATAATGCTATAATATATGACTCCATTCTGTAAATAATGCATTGTTTTTCTTCTTTGCTGTCGTATTAAAGCCTTGACCTGTGTTGGGGGCTTCATTGTGCTGACCATTTTCCTTGTGTTTGTGTTGGATCTCCTTGGTTATGTAGCATGAATCTTTATTTAGTTAGTTAATTACATTGTTTTTACAGATGAGTTCATTGTGATGTTCCTCCAATCTTTCTAGTTTGAAGATAAATTTTTTCTGATATATAGACTAAGGGACAGGATCGAGATTGAATTTGGATAAAGCTTTAGTACACCAAGTGTCTTTAGGTTAAATTAGTGCATTGCCTTGCAGCTTAGCATATTTATGACATATTGGAAAGGGAGGATCCTGTAAAGGGATGCAGATTAAGGATCATGGCCTCTTTGAAGTTTTCTGTGGAAGCCAGTTTACTTGGCAATGTTGGCATTCTTGCTTCTTTTTTGCTGCTATTGTTGCTTTCAAGGGTTTCATCTTATTATGCCTGTTTGACATGGTTATTGTAGTTCTCTTTTTCCTGCCGAACATAGCTTGTTGTTGTCCTCATAACCGTGCATGCACAAATTATCCTTGTGATGTCTGCCTGATGCATGGACCTGCTTTTGACAGCCAGAGATTGAGACCTACCATTCATGAAATTATCACGTCGGAGATCAAAACCCATGCAAAACTTGTTTCCTTGGCGAATCCTGTGAATGTTCATGCCAACTCTGTGGCTACTACTCTTCATTTTTTTAAGGGTCAACTCGAGAACTACCATTTATCCAAGTATAAGAATCAAAACGGAACAGCAATCTCTGGAGCTACTTTGGCGGTCAGTCCTGTTAAACCTGTTATGGGGCCCATGGGAACAGCTCAATCTGCTGCAAAAGAACTTTTGAGTTCTATTCTTGATACTGTTGTTAGGGTATTAGGTGAGACATTATTTCCTTCTTTTAGTTAATATTTTCCGCCTTTCACTGAGATTTTTTTTCTTAACTAGAACACTAATTGCCAGAAAACCATGTTATTGTGGGAGAGCTGCTTGAGTCAAAAGCCAGTCAACAAGTTGACATGAATACCCCAAGATCAGCGACGCCTGATGTTGGTTGGAATGCTGATTCTGAAGGATCTCAGGTCTCAGGAGGTTACAACATTGGATTTTCATTGACTGTTCTGCAGGTATACGATCTTGCATCCGCCTGCCTATCTTAGCTCATGGTTCATTAAGAGAATGAATACTTGAAGAATCCTAATCTCTAGACCTAAATCAACTCATTTTTTTTGTTGTAATACATTTTTCATCACATATTCATTAATCTGTCTACTTCAACTATGCAAGAGTGAATGCCAACAACTCATATGTGAGATTCTGCGTGCAACTCCTGAAGCTTCATCTGCAGATACTTCTGTCCAAACAGCCAGACTTGCCAGCAAGGCTCCTTCTAAAGATAAGAGGCAAGTTGTACGGGTTTCATTTGTTTTCTGTAGTTGTTTGTTCTCATTCGTCGTCAAAATGTGTTTTCCGATGTAGCGTGTCCAATTTATCTTGGTTTCTTTTGTTTGGTTGATTGAATGTCATGCCACTACTTGATTTTGGTGGAATTTCTTCCCCCAGCAGTAACCAAATCTTCGTTTCTTTCTTGTGGTGGCCAATTATTTGTGTATTTCTGAAGGCATCGCCATGTCAGAGTTGCTTTGATGTGGCCAGCATTGGCTCTCTTGCTTTGCTTGATGCGTGCTCTAATGTTGGTCGAATGTTGGATGAGAAAAGGTTAATTAACGGTTAATGAAGCGTTGCTTGCAAAGCACATGGATTGTTTAATTATGGGCTGTGCTGTACCAGATACTCAGAATTGAGTCTATTGAGCTCTGCATCATCCATGGGGGGCATACTTGGTGTTTATTTTAAAGATGGACAAGCATACTGTTAGTTCCAAGCAGCCCCAACGAAAGAATCCATAAATACTTCTGGCACAGATGATCGTCTAACTGCTAAGATCAAACATGTACCTCTGTTATTGTTCAAGCACATATGGACGAAACAATCAAAAGGCAACAGACTTAAATAAAATCACCATAGAATAACAGATTGGTTTGGTTTTATGTAGGCGTGCTGAGCAACAGAAGAGACCGCACGGTAAGGTACAACAGGAACGTTGAGAAAGAGATGCAGACCCCACATGGTAAAATATTAAACGACTTGGAGAAACTTATGCAGACTTGAGTGAAGTACTTTGGTAGATCGTGAGAAGGGTTAGCAAGAGTACATAGGTATTGTCCATGACATGCAGGTGACAATATGCGTTTTTTATGGTAGTTGCAGGAGTTTCAATGGATTTTCAATTCAAGGAAAAGAGCGGAGTACTGATACCCTCACAGTGATTATGGTTGAAATCACCAGGCATTTCAAAAAAGTAGTAGTAGGATGTAAGTGAGTGTAAGTCTTATTATGGGTTTGACTGAAGTAGTTTGGGAGGTGTTTGATACTATTTTAGCAGGGGTTAGAAAAAAGTGCATAAAAATTAGTATGAAAATAGTTGAAGGAGACACCAAGGATTTTTTGGTTCACCTTTGGATCAGTTAATTTGGAGGATGGACTCCTGATGCCCGTAGTATGATTATGGTCGAAATCAGTGATAGTAGTAGCATGATGCATGTCAAATGATAGGCTTGAGAGAAACAGCTCTGTAGATGTTTGTAAAGGAGATGACAGATGGTGCATAGATATATTGTCCTGGATGTATCCGTGACCTCATCTGATTTCAGAATGGTTGCAGGAGACTATTAGGCATTTCCAATCACCATTGGTTCAGTGTACATCAAGATTTAAGTCCTTGCTTTTCATTACGTTTATTTATGGATTTACCAAGGGTGTCCAACAGAAGTACAATGATGTATGCTGCCTGTAGATGATGTTGTGGTATATTCTGAGACCTAGGGGTGGAAGTCGGTAGAGGTGATAAAATGGATATGTTTGAACGTTTGGTGAAAACAAGACAAAGGCCAAGTATATGAGGTTTGCTTTCCAGTGGTAGGATCATAATACTATTATCTACAAGTAGACGAGGGTTTCCTGAGCCTGAGAGATATTTAGCAAGGATATTTCTCTTTTAAAAGTTTTTTCAGACAACCACTAGGCTAGTTGTTATGCATGGTTTTGTAGAAAGATCCTTACCAAACGGTAGAGATGACAGAATTGAAAAAGTTGAGATGTTTTTAGAGTGAGTGACAACGATGGATTAGTAATATGTATAACTGGAGATATGTGAACTAGTAGACGAAATGTTTCTCATCCGCATCCGCTAATCTCAAGGCTCCAGCTTCATGTGTCGCTTGGTGCACATGGGTTTTTTTTTTCTTTCTTCAAATTTTAATGTATTTTTTTAGCTGTAAATAATTTGTATCTTTGCTAGCTTACTTTCAGTTGTCTCTCCTCTAGCTATCTGAGTAAATTCTGGTTATCCTCTTGGACTCTTGCTTGCATTTTTGTACCTGTGTATGATCAGCTCATTCAGATTTTGATCCTTTGTGATTCCGAAGAAGAAATGTATGCTGTAGCATACAGTATGTACTAAACCATTGCAATATCTGCCATTAGCTAAGGGTGTATTTAATACTCTGGTTTTGAAACATTTGTCATGACTATGCTATTAATGGAAATATCCAATGTTCTAGTTAATAAATATGATTCTTTTGATCGGTTTAATAGGTATTTTCTTTGCTTGCTGATTATTTTTACACTAAAAAACGAGTTAGGGCTTATAGAACTGAGCAATATTCTTCTTGCCGCCGCCCCCCCCCCCTCCCCAATCTTCTAGCAATAGGCATACCAATTTTTGTGCCCAGAAACATACCAATACTAAATGTGTCCATTTCCATGTTAAATTATTGTGGATTTATCGTTATTGTTGTTTCTGCTAATATGTCTGCTACAAAGAACACCATTCTTTATGTTTTGAATTTGGATAATCATGACCTTTTAATTTATTGCTTGGCATAGAAGTTTGGTGTCAGGTGTTGCATGATGACACTCTTTCCCAAATTGGATCACTCTTGTTGATCTTATATATATGCAGTTGCCATTTTAGTGGTTTGCTAAGAGAGTTCTTGAATTAACTTGTATTGATGATAGTGAGTTGCAGGGATGGGTCAGAAGATGGTCTTACTTTTGCTTTCCGTTTCGCGGATGCTACTATCTCAACTCCAAACCAAGGTAAAATAAACCTTTCCTGGTGTCTATGTAGTTTATACCCGTTGCTTAATTGCTTTGTTTGACTTATGATGCTGGTTTTGTACTTAAAAACAGTTTCAAGTTGCTTTCTAATCTCACATCTAAGTTTGCCCTTTTTGAGGAAGACAGACAACCAAAATCTTACTCTTATGGAAATGGTCCCATAATTATTTTATGTAACCACCCTTTCCGTGCAAATGCAATTTGGTGGTGGGAATCATGAACGCTGCTTTAACCCCTTCTCTCCATGTGCAAAACAAATGTTGCTGTATAATTCAAACTCATGAGTCATAACCTTGTGACATACATGCTGTGATATAATGTTTTGGGGTCTACTTCGCCAAAAGCTCGACGGAAGATGACTATAGGTCCAGAACTGTTGATTTAACTTAACAAGTTTGCTTACCCGGAGTTCTAGTTCAATCATTCAATTAAGCACATGGTTGCATGCAGTTTTGCTACTTTAGTGAGAGAGACGATGACATTTGGTTAGAACTTAACATACCTGCCATTGAATATTGCAGTACTCACTCCGTCCCAAAAAAATTGAAATGATTTGATGTTTGTCCATGCATTTGGATGAGGTTCGTTCTTTCACTATGAGAGACAAAAAAAAAAAAAAAAAAAGAAGGAGGGGAGGGGTGACATATTACCCCCTTAAAACATGCATAGTTCCTCATTACCCTTTTAAACTTCATAATTTCATATTATCCCTTGAAACTCAATATATGGAAGGTTTATCCCTTTACCATAAATCTCTTTCAAAAACACCATCTGAAATATTAACTTTGCGCAAATAATTTTTTTTTATAAAGAAGAAAATATCTTTTAAAATAATGAATAAAATAAATTTGCAAAATTTCCTTTTTTTTCTTTCTTGATTTCTCCTTAATCTAAATGACTCAAACAAGTTGCCCAAATTGGTTTTTGTGTTTTTATTGAATTGTGTTTGTTTCGATAAAAAAACAACATTAACGGTTCTAAAAATTTCAAAATTTGGATTGAAAATATTAGTTGTGAAATTCGAAATATTAGATGTGCTAAGTATATTTTTTAAAGCTTATATGAATTGTTTAAGTTTATTTGTTATAATAACAACTTTTAAAACTTACTGAAAAAACTTTAAGAGGAATTTTGGTCATTATAGGTGATTATTTTGGATGTGATTTGAAGAAAGTGAGTAAAATAAAAAATATCCATATAATGAGTTTTAATGGGTAACATGGAATTATGAAATTAAGAGGATAATTTGGAAACTGAAATACATATATGCTGTAGCAGCAACGTATCGTAAATTGCTACAACATATCGTAAATATTGGTTATTGTAGTTTTTATATTGTAAGTTGATAAATATACAATCAAGTTTTAGTGTATTTTATAATTAAAATCTGGCATTATCAATATGAAATTATGCAAGTTTTAAGGATAATATGTCAAAAAGAAAAAGAAAAAGAAAGAAATTCTTTAGTTCTGGGCAAATTATCAACGTTTCATGATAGATTTTGAGGAAATATTGTTTGATCACTTTGTTGAACGAGCTGAAATTTGCCTCAAGCTGCACTTGAAGTCGGAATGTAGCGAGTTAGTGTGACGAAGGTAGTAGCTTGCTTCACAAATTTAATGATGATGACTATACTTCAACAAGTTCTATGCTACACTTCAACGGCTATTTTCCCTATGCCAGCCAGCTTCTTATCTGGATGTATTGTGGAACTTGTCAAGATACAAATAATATTATGGGCCTTAAATAATTAGGGTGGGCACAAATTACGGTGTGCTTCAGAGGAAGAGGGATTTATATCTCTCTAGGCACATTTTACCCATCCCAGTAATTGTGGAAAGTCTAAAGTCCTGTCCTGTTGTTGCCATGCTTGGAAAATTTAGTTTGTGTGCACGTGGTATGTTCACTCAACCATGCATCCCATTTCCTAGAATTTTATGTCTCTGATGTAACCTTGTTTTGTATTCCATGCATTTGCATGTGCATGTGTGTCTGTGTGCGCACATGCATGTCTAGTTGTAGGTTAATGTTTCTACTTCTTGTGATTGTATTTCCATTTTCATCTCATATCATTCTCAATGAACATCCTTTGGCATGCATCTAGAGGATTGAATTGGTGACCTTTTCGCTATTTTAGGTGTTGATCTTATTCGCCAAGGCTGGAGTAAGAAGGGTTCTAGCATGTCGCAGGAGGGATATGGGTCAGCAGCAGTATTACCTGAACAAGGCATCTACTTGGCAGCTGCTGTCTATCGACCCGTTGTTCAGGTCTGAGTGATGTAATTAGTTGCAACTTTCTTGTCCTTGAATACTTGCTTCCTTTTGCCCTTTTCTGATCCAATATTATCTGCAGTTCAGTGACAAAGTCGCCTCAGTATTGCCGGAGAAGTATTCTCAGCTTGGGTTTGTTCTACATTTTTCTTCTCTGTCCTCTCTCTTCAATGCAACC
>LIEC01010742.1:0-10445 GCA_001925005.1 Drosera capensis
TATATATTAATATATAATATGAAATATGTAAAGAATATATATAATTTATATAGGAGTCTCATTTAGGCTCGCGAGCCGTTCGAGCCGAGTATTAATGTGCTCAGACTCGGCTCGATTAGGTACTCGAGCCGGCTCGAGCTCGGGCTCGGCTCGAAAAAACCGAGTCGAACTCGAGTATTGGTCGAGCCGAGCCCGAGTAGCTCGGCTCATTTACAGCCCTAGTCCTAACGGTAAGAAAAAAAAGAAGAACTTCCTAACAATTTCCATAATTTTTGGTCAACTTTTTGAGATTAGATCTTAAGCGCCTCTGATGAGAGACAGGGATAATTGAGGCAGATTCGGTACTTATACGACCAATACATAATCTTGGAACCAGTCCAGATCTGCTCCCTCGTGCTTAGATTCTTCAAAGCATAAAGTCAATTCAATGAATACATATAGGCACTATAGCATGAAATGTAGGGTACCAGGGCATCAGAAGTCCACAAGGTCAAATTGTCTCGGAGAAGTTGCATGATCAGAGTGCTGTCCTTGTATGATTCCTCGCCCAAAGAATCCAACTCAGAGATTGCCTCATCGAAAGCCTGCAGATAGATATGACATTCATCAGTAAGAAAGGCGAATGTTAGAAGCTGTACAAAAAGCAATGTGTAAATATTAGCCGGTCATGCAGAGTAAGGCCAAAGGTATCATTAAAGCAGCAGCACTATATGGGAGAACATGTACACTTGACCATCAATCTACCACTTCTCACGCACCAGTCTTGCGATATCTGCGATTATACTTGCATCCCTAACCATCTATGGTTCCACCTCAAAAACACCAACTGCTTACAAGCAATGGCTTGGATTTGTACTTGATACTACTCTGTCAGGTACGCTCAATCCATTGGGATGACACCAAGTAATCATTTGATAGCTTACAATTCCTGGCATTTCCTCCAGGACCTCTACAAATTTGCTGATTACTTTAAAAGAATAACCCAAATAAGAGCATGTATAAAGCATACTACAGATAAAATCAATCTTCTCCAAATGAAGACTTTAACACAAATGAACGGACTAAATTCATAAGACAGGGCCTCTGGATCAAATTCCAGAAAACTTTCACATACAAAAAATAGACCAATGTATGCAAATGGTAACCACCATTTAAAGTGACAATTTCAAGTAAAATAGATCCCTCTAACTGAAACTCTAAGACTGGAGCATGGTGAGACAGGACATCCCTTGTTCAAGACTATGAAGACAGTTTTTTCACTCTATTTAACTGATCGAGTCTGTCCATTATTACTAAAAAGAATTCTCAAGTCCATATCTTGTAAGGATTCTCACTTTCTAAGCATCACTAAAGCAATCATAAAACAAATAAAGCAAACCAACTGAGGGGCTACCAAGCAATGCAACAATTAACAGGTCATCAAATAATATATCAGTCCTTTTTGGATGGCCTATCATGTGTTTTAACTTTCAACAACATTAGTTCTTGTATTCATGTGAACCTTGAAGCATTTTGAAGGCATACCTGTTTTGCTAGACTGCAAGCACGATCAGGTGAGTTCATAATTTCATAGTAGAACACAGAGAAATTGAGTGCAAGTCCAAGCCGGATAGGATGAGTAGGAGCCAATTCAGCCAAAGCAATGTCCTAAATGAAAGAAAACATAGCACAAACCAAGATATTAAAGGAGCTCTGCATAATACATGAAGTAAAAAAATTAGTTGAAAAAAAAAACCAACATGAATAGAGGCAACTTGCCTGAGCAGATTTGTAAGCCACCAAGGTGTTCTCTGCAGCATCCTTCCTCTCTGCCCCTGGCTTAAACTCGGCAAGATACCTATAATAGTCCCCTTTCATCTTGAGGTAAAAGACCTTAGATTCAGCAGATGAGGCTGAAGAGATCAGATTTGACTCGAGAAGGCCCAAAATCCCATCACAGATCTTGCTCAGCTCCGCCTCAATCTTACCCCTATACTCCTTAATAGTCGTTACATGATCCTCATTTCCCCTACTCTATGGACGAAATAATCCTCCACGAAGCCCTCCTTGCACCAATCACATTCTTGTAAGCCACAGAGAGCAAGTTCCTCTCCTCCACGGTGAGTTCATCAACATCCACAGCTTTAACGACCTTCTCCATGAACTCCACCATTTCCTCATATCTCTCAGCTTGCTCAGCCAATTTTGCCAAGTACACATTGTTTTCTCTAGATGATTCAGTGGTCGACATGGTCAATTTATGAGAATATCAGACTAATATTCTGACCTGTTGCAATAAAAATGTGAAGCTGCTTTACAAGTGCCTGTCGATATCCCAGGCTATACAAAATATTACGAATACAAGTACCACATAACATGATGAGAACAAGTGAAGACAATGAACAATATATGGAATCAGACTCTTAAGGCATTCATATTAGACCTTAGTCCAAGTCTTCGATCATTATTATTTTCCTTCCGTGCAATGACCTGTTTCCTTCCATCAGGAAACAAGTCTGTTTCCAACCATCACACCATGCACCTCATCAATCCACCAATCCGTTTTTCTTCGACCACAATGGTCACCATACCACATCAACGCATAGTACAGTTCCCCTAAGACACCAATCAACCGTAACTAATCCTCGCAACCAGCAACATATCTCGTCACACAATACTATTCCACAGTTCCACCAATCTACTCGTCACAAACATTCACACAATCCCTAAGTCTTCAAACATAACATCGATTCGCACCCCACAAATCCTCCCAATTTTGCACCCTAACAAATAATGTCACCTCACATGCGAAGAACCGAACACAAATCTCAGATCCCCAAAAATCCACACCAAATAACAACATTCACAAGAGCGAGCCAAAACACAAATTTCTAATCAGACGACAAAAACGAACCCTAGCAAAATCAATTAACTCGGATAAAAAAGTTTCTACATCGTAAAACCACATCGAAGCCAACCTCAAATCGAAGAGTACACGATCGGTTCAAATAGATCGAAGAACAACGAAGGATTTCGATGTGGTTACCTGCGTGTTTCAGCGAGAGACGAGGTGATGATGATGATGATGATGATGAGTGATGATTTGCTTTGATGGGGAAATGGGAAACGTGAAGGGAAAAAAATGTGTGTGAAAAATGGGAAATGAAAATTTGAAAAAAGAGGAGGTGGGGACACGTGGTGGGTTACGCCGAGAGGAAGGGGGAACCGTCCGGCATCTACAATTTGTGATTCGAGAAGTTTTTTGTCGCATGTACAGGGGCTATAAAAGGATCTTTAAAACCCATAAAATTCGTCCTGAATAATTTATGATTCATATTTCAGTTTCTTAATAAACAAAGTTTGATCCAGATCATGAAAACATAAATATTATTTTTGTCATTGTTTTTTTTTTTTGAAAATACAAATAGTTCAAAAACTGAGATGGAACTCCTCAAGAAGGCTAGTAATGATAGCATTAGGGTAGTCATTTTATTCAAGACGAGGGTGCATATGTTACAGCATCGTGGCCAATCATGGACGTACTAACATAGTAACATGTCCAATTCAGGATATGACTGAAGAGAAAAATTGAACCTATTCAGAGATCCTTTTACCAGAGAGCCAACATACAACATTCGAATCCTGCCTGCTCTTCAACGCATGCCATTTGCTGCTATGGCACCCATAACCAACTGGATCACCCTTCCGACTTCGTTCATCATTTCCATACCTTTCTTTTGTCGACTCGGAACTTATGAAACACTTCCAGATCACAATGACAAACCCACCACTAACATTCATGGATATATAGGTGTCAAAAACTAGGGCTTACGTCGGGCCGGCCCTTGGGCTTGTAGGGCTGGGCCTGAGAAGGCTTTTTTCCCAAAGATTAAGGTCGACTCTGACACTTATCCATAGGGCCGAAAGGGCCGGCCTAGCCCTACCCTTACCCGTCCTTTCTCAATTTGAAAAATAGGACCGTTGAGATAAATTTAAGAAACCGTTCACAGTTTTTCATAAACCGTTCACGATTTTTATTATCGACCACGATTTTTGGATTCTAAATATTTCAGATTTTTGTAGGTAGAAACTCATGACAGTTTCTCTAAAACCATTCACGCTTTTCTCAGTACGAAAAAAAAAAAGGTTCGGGTCTCAAAAGCCTGGTCAAAAGGGTCGGACAACCCTGTCCAAGGGTCGGGCCAAGCCCGGACTTTGGATAGGGCCGGGCCAGGCCAAATTTTTTCCCTTAGGATCAAGGCCCAACCCTAGCCCTAGTCCAAGGGCCGGGCCGACCCAGACCCTGTCAAAGTCAATTGAGCCGGGCCAAGCCCAGGGCCTCAAAGGGCCAGGCTGAGCCGTTCGATGACACCATTACATGGATAAAACCCCACAGAGATATACCACCGATTTTTCAAAACAGTAAAAGACTCGGCAGTAACATATGACTGAAGGACATATGGAAGTTTCCTCGACAGCTATTAAGGAATGAATGAGAAAGAACCTCTCGTATGAGCATAGACCAAACTGTCAATCCGCTCAATAGTAACAGCTCTGGACTGGAAAATTTTAGTGCCCTTGATTCCAAAATACCTTTTGTCGTTTGCAGTGCCGGTCACAAGGGCCAACGGATGCAAGCTATTACAATGGCATGGGCATCTTCTAGTCACTGTGATGGAAAAAATACACAAAAGATAAGACGAGGCAAGGCTCACATATCTGACGGGCATGAAACTAGCAAGGTCCTTTGAGTCGCAAGGTGAATGCTTGCAGCACCAGAAGAACTTCCTTTATCTTTTCTTGGGCATCTTCATCGAGCAAGTTTCCATCACTGTCGAACTTGGCAGGAGGTTGGAATGCATTCTAGAAGAATTCCAGCTTGTTAATGAAGTGAAGATCAATGTAGACTCCGATCTGTCGGAGGTGATACTGGGACCTTCCTCCACCAAAACCACCTCCTGTGCTGAGGATAGCAGCAGCCTTATCGGCCCAAGCATTTGGAGCTCTTGATGCCCAGTCAATGGCATTCTTCAGAGGTGCTAGCATTAAGAAGCAGAAAAGGCAGACAAACGTTTAGCATGAAAGATACTGTTGCAATAGATTGCCTGCAAAGAAAAAGCAGTGTTCAACCAATAATCTGAAGGATGGTAAATCATACAGCCTTAAATTGGTGAACTGTGATCCGCATTTCAGAGGTGAACGAGGCAAGGAAACAGAGAAGTGCTGTTGTATTCCTAAGATCAAAACTTAAAAATGTCAAGGTTAATCATGGTCACTAGCGACAGATGGTTAATCATGGCCTTAAAAAACCTGTAACCTTGGTCTACAGAACCTCACATGCTGATGGAAAATTTAGCCTCTCCTCTCTAAACAAATCGCACGATGGATCAAGCATCTTCATACATTTTATACGAAACAATCTGCGATGCCACAAATCATCAGCAAAGGTGGGTTTTTTTTTTTTTTTTTGGATGAAATCAGTAAAGTTTTAAGACCAAATACATTGCCAATCAAGCTTAGCACAGAATAAGCTAAATGGATCATCTACAATACACACAAAAGTAAGAGTATTCTAAAACCAAGTTATTCCTGCATCACGGATTAGAGTCTTTTGCTACGTTTTTGTCCTTTTTAGCTTTTCGCTACCCTATAACCAATAATAACAACCAAATCTAAAAACTGGCAATTTTCAGCTAAAAAAGAAAAGTTACTTCATTTTTTGGTGGCCTTGCATGTCAGTATGTTTGATGGCAAGAAAAAAGAAGCCATTGCAAAATCAGCTATATGATGCAACTCATATGTCAGATAGAACTGATAGTACATCAATCGTGCACCATGAACATACAGGGAGGGAAGGGGAGGGGGGGGGGGAAAGACTCAGAAAATTAGGCTCCAACAGTAATCCTTATCTCAATACGCACTAACAGGTTGTATGAAAAGCATGGACTTGTTGGACATGCCAATCTTCTTCATTTAAGATTAACAAGATAGTCGAATCAATTCCAACAACAAGATCCAATAGATCACAACTTGCACATCTCAAACATGACAAGATCAATATCAAAACTTCCCATGACGCTAGCACTTAACCGTTGCCAAAAGTAGCATCACGACATCTAAAATCTTCATCCACCACCATATGACTACCTTGTATTACCTCAACTCAATAATCTATCGCAACATAATTAACATATGAAAGGACAAATACTGCAAATCATAAACCTACTCAAACCAGCAACAGCAAGAAAACTTTGAATACAAAAACTAACAGCCAAAAATAAAGTGCAGATGCTGACTAAAGTCATCCTTGAAAAAGATAACTTAACCATCGATGATGTAATTGAGATCTTAACTTCCTCTACATGTACTTCAATAGAAGCAGACTATAGAACTTGAGAAATAAGGAAGAAAACTAAAACAACACAAGTGTCAGTTTCCATAACAAGAAATCACCCTGCTTGGTCCTCCCCCTCTACACTTGGTCCCTTCCTGCATCTAACCTCTACCTCACTCATCATTCATCTCTGAT
The DNA here is from genome assembly GCA_001925005.1 of Drosera capensis. Lineage (NCBI taxonomy): Eukaryota > Viridiplantae > Streptophyta > Magnoliopsida > Caryophyllales > Droseraceae > Drosera > Drosera capensis. The sequence goes on from LIEC01010742.1 coordinate 6,509, forward strand.
TACCATATAAAATTATCAAACTTAAACATTGAGTACATATCATTTGTCACTTTGCAAAAGCTACCACTTCGTTAACATAAGATTTGTAAGAGAGCAAAACTTGCACAAGAACAAACACGGAGCCCCTATCGACAACCACTATCACACAGCAGATTGTGCGTAGTGTAACTTAATCAATAAACATATCAAGTTCAATAGAGTATTTTCAAGGTACATAGGTCACATAAACACACTTGACCATGATTATAGTTATACTAAAATTAACAACAGAAGCCCTGAGTTCACACCTATAACCATATAATCTTCTATCATGATCTCAACTCAATAATCTCAACATGAATATCTCACACTGATATCGAGAAACGTCCACCTAAAACCACAATCTAAAACTTCACCAACAGCACACCAAGCTCGGCAAAACATAATCGAAGCCATACCAGTAACTGAATAATCATACTCAGGAGAAGCGAAAAGAAACGCATCAGCCTCCGCGATCTTCTTCCGAAACAACTCAACTTCATTCGGAAACCTCCCTCCGACCTCGAGATCCGTATTCAGAAACGGCAGTCCCCAATTTCAACGTACTCGAACTTCATTCCCGGTATCGATTCCTTACATATCTTCGTCGCTGCACACACATACATCCACAACTCAAATCACAGATCTCCAATACCCTAACGGCGAAGGAGGAAGTGATTTAGGGTTTTACCTGCACGAAGGCCTCGATTGAAGGAGCCGCGGCGGAGCCAGCCGCCGATGGCGGCGATGGCGGCGACGTTGACGAGTGGTTTCCCCGCGGCGGCGGAGGACATTTCGGGGGTTTTGCGTTTGAGGAGTTGAGATCAGGGGCGATGAGGAGTTGTTCAAAGTCGTGGTGGTGGTGTGATTAGTGCTGGAGAGCCATTGTCAGGTTCATTACAATGTGAGCATGCTAGAGCAATAGTTGAAATTTTTTCAGGGAGGGATACTCCCTCCTTCGTTTGCACTTATTTTTATAACGTTTTCATTTTACAGATATATTAATACAAAATTTAAGAAGTATATAATGATTAGTTTTTTTATAAATTTAATATAAAATATCAAAAATTATATATTTCAATCTAATATATATTATTGGACGATCACACGTGATTTGATATAAAAACGATATTCATATTTATGAATATAAAGTAATTCAAAATTCATACATATTGTAAAATATGTTGGAGATAATATAACTACAAATTCTCTATCGAGACGAAACATATGACATCACCTAAGAAAATATAGGAACTCGTCTTCATTCCAGTCTACCATTATCGCATCAATGTTAAGAATCATGATGAAAATACATTAATTATTTGGTTAGCCGAATTCAACGTCCATGATGAGAACCGTCGTGAAGGATGATCAGGGAGTTGGAGACGATAAATGAATATTCGAAAATGTTCAGATGTTCTATTTCATTTTGCTCAAGCGTTCTATTTCATTATGTTCAGATGCTCTATTTTTTTAGACGCTATGTTTCATATTCTGACGACGTTTGATTCTGACGAAGATTCCGACAATATTGTCAAATTCCGCCGAAAATTCTAAAGGCATTACCGGATTCTGATGAAGATTCCAACGACATTATCTGATTTCGACGAAAATTTCGATAATAATGGAGATTTGGTAGAGACGGGGATGGGTATAAGATTGGGGGAGGGAGGCGTGGGGTTTGTATTTAAATCTATACAAATTGAGAATTATTTTTCTTTATGTAATTTTTTAGAATTATTTTCATTCTTATGTAGTTTTGAATAAGTCACCCTTTTCAATAACGTCATGTTATGTTTTAATCTTATCCGTCTCTCTTACACTCCTCCTGTCACTCTTTTGGTTCTTTGTTTCCAAACATGTCGGAACTTGATAAAAGTAAGTCTAATGAACTCATAATTTTGGATAGTACCACAGTATACCATTTTGCTCACAAAATTATGACAATGAGAAATGGTATATTTTAACTTTTGTCATATTGAATGTCAAATTGAGAATGAAAATAACAATGACATTTAAGTCACATAATCAACTTGATGTAAAGAAACCCAATAAAAAATGTACTTGACATAATTTACTCCCCTTGATAAAAAAAAAATATCAATGCAAAAATATGACATTACATCATTCGAGAGAAAACTAAAATTTACCATCTCAGTCTCACAAAAAATACAACGGATTTCCTTGACATAAACGTCGATGTGAAGTTTGATACACGTACAACGACGATCAAACACAATTTTTTATAAATTTATCATGTAACATCAATGATTTTGTAAATTACGTATTTCAATCTAATATATGTTGTCGGACGATCAGACAAGATTTGATATTAAAACGACACTTATATTTATATGTATTTAATAATATAAAAACACACATATATTGTATTTTCTATGAGACGAAAAAAATAACAATTTTACATTATTTATACCGTGCAAAAATACCTTACACCATTGGACTAGCGCTAATAGCAACTCCACCCCATTTACCATATGACTTGTCATTTTTATTTTTGACAACTCAATTGACAATTATCATCTACACCTGATTGTTATTTTTCTTCTCAAATTTGACAATAAAAACATACATAACATATAACAACTCATCCCCCATTTTCCTAAGAAAAATGACCACAATGGGTGTGGAGTTCACGCCAAATTTTATCAAAGTTATCAATTGAGTTGCCAAAAAATTGAAATGACAAACTTAATGACAAGGTATGGGTGAAGTTGCTCTAACACAAAACTAACGACAGCCAAATCCATTGTCAAATATAACACTTCTTCTAGCAATGGCAAAATTTTGCTCGCAAAATTACAACTGACCAAAGTTATTATATTTAAGCTTTGACAACAACTGTAGCAAATCGCTCAGTTCCAATTAGAATAATGTATTCGACTCCAACAAGACACAGACCTAACAAATACTTCATATAGCAGTGTTCGACTATTCAAATCTAAACAGATACGGTAAAACAATGTGCTGCAGCACCAAAGCTACATCCCACTTCCTCCACAAAAATATGCAATGGAGGGAAGAAAAGGTAAGCAAGCTCACCAGCAACACCGAAACACCACCTCAACAGGGAGCTACAAGATTCGACAAAACTTCGCGTCAACATAACATACATGAAGAACACGCCATTACACCAAACCAGTTCAAATTCTAGCTGATAAAGTACAATAACAAATTACAAAACATTCAGCACCGATAACTCAACGATTAAGTCGGCTTCCTCATGTTGCGTCCAGCACGGATTACCTCATCCACTAGTAATAGTTGGGATGCGATTACTGGCCTGAAGAAAACAAGACAGGCAAAGTATGCAAGTGACTTGGAGGAGTGGCATTAATATGTTCAGCAGATACAAAAGATAGACTCAAGTTGTCTGCAAAGAAACAAAGAAAACATACCCTGAATTGATGATTTGGCGCTTAACGGAATAGTTATCAAAAATACCCTCCATCTGAGGGTCGATAGGCTCCCCGGTATGCAGGTTTAGTCCAACAACATTGCCCGCATCATGCTCTCCCTGAAATACGTCATACCACAAATCAATAAAGCATAGACCACATCTTGTTCATAAGAAATCTGTTGGTAACACAATTTGTTGCTTATATGATCTTCAGTTAATTGCGAGCCAAGTTTATCAACACAAGGACCAAATCCCTTGAGCCTTGCGTCCTCGATCCCCAATACAGGGACGGTGAACTTCTAGCTGAATTTAAATGTTTAAATAAGGCGTACTCGAGTCCAGACACGACGCACAAGAGATACACACATGCAGACCTTAGCGTATTCAAACAAAAAAGAAAATCTGAAGTCCACATGTATGTATATATAGGCCATATTTATGCTACGGAACAATATAGCAATATTCATAATCATAAAGGAAACTGCTTCCCCCCTCCCCCCC
>LIEC01010742.1:15425-62320 GCA_001925005.1 Drosera capensis
GGGGGGGGGGGGGGGGGGGGCTCTTTTCAAGTTAAAGAAAAGGCAATCCCTGGCAAATAATTGCAATAAAATGTGACATTCGAAGAAAGTTCATGACAGTGGGAAGACTTACTCCATTAACAACTATGTCGGTCAATTGATCGGCCAATTCTTCACGCAACTGTTCACCACGTCCGTATCAGAGTTCAAAAGGGAAGTAAATATATGCCAAACAAAAACATGAAGGAGGAACTAGATACAGAAAGCATCATACCTTTGTTCTCAAAGTTGTTCTTGCAACCATCTTAAGAACTTCTTTGTCAGGGTCATTGCCGATGGCAACAGGAGACTTAAACTTCTCTAGAAATTCGAGTGTTGCTCTTTTGGCAATCTCAAAACCATCGACAAGAACACGGGGGTGCATTCCTACAAAGTGAATCAAAATATAGACTGAGGACTTTGACCTAATTTCCCAATAAAATTCGTTGGCGAAACATAGATCTTCTATAACCACATGCTAATATAACATAGTCCAAAGACTCTAAAAACTGGTAAAGAAATTTGTCCGACTCAAAACAGGATACTCAGTACAGAAATAACCAGATATATTAGCTTTCCCTCGACGATTTATTGAGAACACAGTCTTAGAGTTCAAAAGAGAAAAAAAAGTGCCCTGTCAGTAACAAGAATTAACTAGCATATTTACCTGACTGGTGTACTAGTACTTTTTTGTTTTTTTACATGAAGTGGCATGGTTGGCTCCCATTGAGCCTCATAAGCGATGAGACGCTTGAAGTCAAGTCATGCACCAAGGAGATTGACTCAGACAAGTACCAAGTTCAACCAAAAAATAAAAAATAAAAAAAAATTATCATTATAGGAAAATGACCATGAAAACCTGCATTACATAGACATGAGCTACAGGCATGAGCAAATTGGAGCCCCCGTGGAGATAATCATGGTACGATTCTAAAGACAGTTGAGCACTCACCTCTACTTTGGATAAGAGTGTCGGCAAAGCTTATTGGATAAACTAAACCAAACAGTAAGAACATCATGCTAAATAACATACGCCCAATGAGAACACAAAAACAACAGAGTAGCTGAAATGCCACGAATCCAAGATATCCAAATTGCACACTTCCGTAACTGTAGGAGGTGCCAAATGATGCAATACCACCAGGTAACTAAACTGACCTTCATCGATGTATCGCTCAGATTGCTTCATAAGCTCTCCAATAAAGATCACAGTGGAAGTTGTCCCATCCCCACTTATATCATCTTGAGCGACAGCAGTTCTTGCAATCATGATTGCTGTTGGACTTTGAATTTGCTGCAATTTTGTATATTCATTGCATCAGAAGTAGCCACACCAGTTCAAATGTCAATGACAATTTAACGAAGATCAGAGGGTACAATAAAAAAAATCAATTCATCTATAATTAGTAAGAAAATTGCTGGCAATCTGAGCTTCTTGTAAGAATCTAAAGGTAACAACACTATATCATGAACCACAACTTCAAAGACGGGAAATCATATCAATTTTAGAATAGCAGAAACATCACATTCTGCCAAATTATCGGGGTAAGCAACCACAAAGTACAATATGTATGGCAAGGGGGCATATGGTTTCTTCGACACAGTAAAGACCGCAAAATAAATTAGAATGTCATAGCCACAAACACAATACCCTCAGAAAATCCTAGTTAACCCCCAAATAAGCCCACGTTTTTCATATTCATGAGAAAGACCTAATGAAGAAGCTTTCATTTTGCGCCATCCCCATCAACCGGGTCAGACAACTCTAAACTCTAAGATGCATTCCCATCAAATTCAGCAATACCAACTCTAAAATTCAATCCCTGTCAACCCCTAACTCAGTTAAACCAAACTGGTTCCTTTATACCCTATCCCGCACACCTCACAATGCCATCACCACCAATCACCCCACAACAACAGCAACCAACACCATCGCCACCAAATCAACAACACACAAACACAAATCATTAACCCTTCACTTACCATTTCCTTGAGCAACGTGTTGCCATCCTTAGTCAGCTTGATATCACCAGCACCACCAACAAGCCTGCCAAGATCCAAACATCACAAATCACCACTAAACAAAACACATCAAAGACTCCGTAACTGAGAGACAATTGAATGGAAATCGAACATTTTGATGGTGCCCTTGGGGCCGAGATTGGTCTTGAGAACATCCTGCAAACCCTTGGCGGCGTTAATGTTGATGTGTAGCGCCGCCGATTTGTTCAGCACCTCCGCGTTAGGGTTTAGCACTCGAAGCGACATCGTCGTCGATTTTGGGGAAAAGAGAGAGTGAGGGAGAGGATTAGGGTTTATAAGTGCGGAAAAGCGTGTGTGTGTCGATTTGAAGTGGTTCTGGTCCTCTGGAGGTGGCACAGTTGAGTTAGGGCTAAATGGGTCTCGAAATTTTGACTCTTCGTTCTACACAAAAGTATAAGATGTTTTTGTTAAAGTATTTTTATTGTTTCTAGTTATATCATTATTATTTTTTTCTTATTATTCATTGATTTAAAATAGAGATTTTTTTATTGGAATTAATAAAAAAATGAAATTATGATATAATAAAAAATTCAAAATATATTAAAAAAATATTAAAATATATGCTAAATTATAGCAGTTATAGTGTAATATAGAGAAGGTTGACAAAATAATCATATTATCATAACATTTTTTATTTTTACATGGCAATTTTCTGTAACATTATGTATAATAAAATGAAAAATTTCTTAAACGTCGCCCTCAGCTTCCCAATATTAGACAATGATATTGCGTCTTAGAGTCTACGCTCTAAGGTAAATTTGAGTTAATTATTCTCTGCAATATCGGGTTTTTTCGAAAAAACCATCAAGAATTACATAGAATCATTAAATTGACCCAAGACTTCTTAATACCATTTCTTTTTTTTCTCTCATGCTTTACGTTGGTCAACAACTAACAAAAAAATGTTCGATATCCTTCTTAACTACTCCTACATTCTATTTGTAGGGAATAATTTGATTGAGATCAATCATGTCATATATTTCAGAAGATAGATCAGTTGTCGATGAAAAAGTAAAAATTACTTTATCAAAAAATGATGGAATTGAACCTAAAAAACTATTATGGTTCGTTATCGATCAGATATCATTGAAAACATTAAGATAAAAGAGTTAACTAAATACCAGAGATCAAATTGAACAAATGATAGATCAAGATATGTTCATTGGGAATTGAAGAGAGGAGAACGAGCAGACATCGAACGAGTAATTTCTATTTCTTATTATCGTGGAATTCGTCATCAAGATGGAATGCCCTTACATGGTCAACGAACTCACACTCATGCTAGGACTTATCGTACGCAAATTCGGAAATGAAAGCAAGTCGGTAGACTTGGTACTTGTCTGATCAATCACACTGCCCTTTTGCCTCCGCCGCCGCCAAAATCAGTCGTCGCTTTCCTCCATCGTTGCCGTTGCCCGCCTCCATAGTTGTCATTGTGCTCCCTCTACCGGCGAGGCTGACAACGCTTCTCTCTCTGTTATTCATCAGCCACACACACTCATATATACCTTCACCACATCGACCATTGACCCTTCTCCTCCATGTCTCTTCCCATTTCTGTCGCTCACTGTCCGCCGCTGCGTACCTTCACTTCGATTCATCGCAAACTCGCCAAATGAGAATGACACCCGTGATTCATGCAATGATTAATCGATTCACAGTTGGACATCATACTAGTACAGCGAAGTACCTCAACAGCCCAAACAGTTTCTAAAAGAATAGGGCCTGTCACTTTTGATGCTTGAAGAACCTACAACGTTACAATTAGCTTTGACTGAAGCCAACTTGACAAAAGTTGAAGCACCAACTTAGGGGGATAAGTACATGTGACTACCCAATTGCAGTAACTCCTCTCCGAATCAAATAGGAAATACTTGAAGAAGTATACAGACTCAGAGAAACTACCACAGTTCTGCATCAGAACATCAAGGGGGCACAATTAAAAAGCCAGGAAGTGAGAATGCACCGACAGCTACACAACAGAGTATACCAGCAGAGGAAGGGGAATAAGCAATCTCAACAGAGCAAAGATCACCTCCAGTACAGCAGACCATATCAAAACAACAAAGTCTCATTTAACCATAGGCACCAGTGTCTTAAACACCAAGGACATCTTTGATGAATGCACTCATGTGGGAAGAATCCAATTTTCAGAATTTGTCTCCCATAGTAAGTGACATGTCCATCACTGCATCAGAGAGGTAATTTGTCCAGGAGCTGGAAGAGGCAATGAAAGATCTTTCCTCAGCAAAAACAGTCAGTACATGAAGGAAGTTATTGGGCTCCTTCAACGAAGCAGATACACAACCAGCTAACTCAACTATAAGTCAGATTCTGACAGAAGTGATGGAAGCCAAGGAAGCAGATACAAAGGGACAGAAAAATGCACGTAACAGTCTCCAACTAGAAATCGAGAGACAACAGCGAACTCCATATGCCCCAGAATTTCTTGCTACCCATTATGAACCATAACCTAGATGTAATTCTCAGAGTTACAATAAATAACCGGGACAGAGGGAGGGAAGGGTTGGGCGATGAATGAGCTATTTTTTTTAAAAAAAATTGTAACTTAGTGCAGCCTTGTTTTGGTTGGTATGAACTAGGTCTATGGCAGACTTGCGAAATTAGTCCGCAATTAAGACTTAAATTCTTTGAACTTGTCTCTTTTGTGTCCAAGTTGTATTCTATCGGTTCTAACATATGAAATAAAATACAATAAAGGACATGGTTTTTCATACTGGTTCAGACAATCGTTGTTAACAGACCAACGAATGCTTCATCCAATCTTCTCTTGATGATCAGTTTAATCAAACCAAGAGGTGAGTTCACTATCTCTTTATTTCAGGCTTACAAAACAATCAATTACAAGTACACAACTTGCTAAGGCAAGAATCTAGATCGTTGCACAGATCTTGTGGTCTCTGCTGTGGATTATTTTCATGTGGATTATTTTCAATTAAAGACAACCCTATTGTTATATATGAACACAACGCAATATGCATTGTGCAGTTCAAAAAAAGGTACATAAAAGACGATAGAACTAAACATATATCTTAAAAATTCTTATTTGCCATGATCTTTAAAAGAATGAAGATATAAGTATCTAATAAATTCGATCCAGTGCGAACTTGATATATCTATTGACTAAGACACTTCCTAACAAAAATTTTGAATTATTTAGACACAAAATCGGGATTCGATGACTCAAATATTTGCCTAAAGATGACTCAATGCAGTGAACTATTAGAGGAGAGATTGTACTTTTTTTTTTCTTCTATTAGGTTTTTATCTCAATTGATTTTTTCTGACAAATTTAAATGAGACAATAATATTTTCATAATCAGATAAATAATATATTAATACATGGTTTTGTTATTGTTTTATTCCCTTATGTTAAGAAATCGAGAGTGCCGTAGTTGTAATTGACAAGGAATATGCTCTCTTCCGCTCACTATCCCACTCACAATGTTTATGTAAAATAGTTGACGAAAGATGTCAAACTTATATTATAAAAGAAGAGATGCTCACTTCCCAATGTACTACTACTCTGAAATTCTTACAGATTATTCAATACAAGTGCATGGGGACATTTGCAGTGTGTGTACATCAACAAACTATTTGTAACATTGCGTTCATTTGATTCTGTTACAACACTTTTGTGTTGATGATGTTTTAGTATTGCTCTTCATGTTGCTGCCCTTTACAATAGAATTAGATTGTTCCTCTCATCTTAGTCTATGGTATGGTTGTGAAATTGTCCCTCATTTCTCTATTTTGACATCAAGCTGAATCTAGGTTTTGAACTTTTCATGTTACTAGCTGTCATGTCATGTTTTGGCTATTTTGTATATGAATCATAAAAAAATAGCGAGCTTATATGAATCATAAAAAAATGGCGAGGTTATAGCAAATGTATACGAACATCTTCCTTACATGGCTTATATGTACACTGCACATGAACTTTGAGACCTACTAACCTTCTGTCATGTTTGTTGCTCTTGTGGTGCTGTTTCTTGTTATAGTTCCATATTGTTGCTATTTTATATGGACATTGTGTAACACCTTGTATCGTGTGTATTACTTTAAAACTAATGATAGTTTGTATAATATTGATTTCCTTTTACCAAAATTTAATTTACTTGGTACAAATAATTATAATATCAGAATTTTCCGTATCAAAATATCGAAAAATCAATATCAGAAAATTGATATTGGACATGAATAAAAATGTTAGATACCAATATATTAAGGACGTGATGAGAAATTACCAAATATCGGACGTACGCCCATGAAATGAGTGGATCTGTGCCTGGTGTCAATTTTGTGATGTGGGCATTTTGAAAAGTGCAAAATCTATGCAATTAAGTAGGTGAAGCTTTTCTCAAAAAAATAAAAAAATAAAAAAATAAATAAAATGGTAGGTGAAGCAGCTGAACCTTATTCCTTTAGTAGTTATTCATAATATTACTCCACATTCAACTTAGACAATCTTGAGTAACTTGGCAGCATATCAATAGTCACCTTAGTGATGATGCATGTTTGAATCATGATAGATGCGATGCTAAAATCGGGACTTGGTGCTCTTATCTGTTCATATGAGTAGTTATGACGAAAATTCTATTAACTCAACATGTAGCAGCAGGGGAAACCCAACGGTTACTCTAACTCAGCCTCATGCCCAAATACACTAGCTGCAAAATGTCAGATTCTGGTTCACACTTTCCTCTTGGTGGAGGTGCTCCGCCTCTCGGCCTCTCTCTCAGCAACTGAAACACAGAACTCGGCCCCCAGCATGTGATCTATCGGGAGATTGAGCGACACAGTCAAATTGAATACCTCCATTATAACCTCCATGGTGATATTGAAACCCAGGGTGGACAAAACTCGTACTGCATTGGCAATCCTGCATATATTCTTCCTGGTCTCTGTGGCGGAATCGGCCTGTTCTTTCTCGACACTGCCAGTGGTATTGGTGCTGGCCAGGTCAGGGTTGTTCGGGTGGTCTTCCATCATGGCGTCTTTCGTTGGAATGAGTTCACCGACCCAGATGTATCCGTTGCACCCGAGAACTAACGTAACTCCATACGGATCTAGCTGATGAAAATGTTGCTTCCTTCTCTTTACCAAATAACATGGGACTTTGAGCAACTGGCCCCTGTCAAGCTGCCAAAAGAAAAGAAGGGTCATGTATGTAGTAAAAAAAATGAGTTTCAGACCACTTCGGCAGTAGCTTAGCTGTTTCAAGTGTTCGTGATCAAGCTTTAGATATTGGTTACACACCGTGTTGTAAGCTTGACCAAGACCAACTTATCAGCTTTTCTAGAACTAGGGTTTTATTTTACAGATAATTCATGTTTCCTGAGGTTTACTCAATATACTTCCAAACAAAGTTGTAGCAGGATCTAAAATTCTGAATGGTAAAGAGTGAAAAAAAAAAAAAAGCCAGTGCAGAAACTGTGGACATGGATGCAGGTAATATATAGCACCAGTCGGCATGAAAAGTTTCCTCTCTGAGGTGTCTTCTCGTTGGCATTTTTTCGTTCAGATTAGTACCATCTCATCCTCAAAGATGCAAATACAAAAAGAACGTTAAGGTCCTGAGTAAGCAAACCTTGCCATACTTTTCACTTCTTGCTTGTAGCTGTAAGGTGCCATCATGCTGCAGGTTACGGACTTCAGCCTGGAAGGAAAACCAATATACTTAATAAAGGCACAACCGCAGAAGGAAGAGAAAAGATGATCAGTTAATTAGTACTTACACATACGACATCATTCTCTTCAAAAATATTTCGCATGTTGAGTTCATCAACAGCAGTTCGTCGCCTCTAACATTAGGAAACAACAACACGGTTAGTCGAAAGCCAGGTCTTGAATAGGTAGAACTGCCTATATGCAATAGATGATAGTTTTCTAGTACAATAATACTGAATAGGTGAATGTTAAGAATAAAAAAAAAAGCAGCACATAACAGCATCCTTTACTTTTAGTTTTTCTTATGAACAAATATATCACCTGTTACTCTCAATTTCACATTTCAGATTTGTATGCAGCTTGCGCAACTTCCATACTTAACTTAGGGGACAAAAAATTGTGCCAATTAAAACTCGCAACAAATTAACCCATTCATATGTTTACCCAACCATTCTCCCCGAGGGTGCACTCAGTAGCTTCTTGTTGACCATTGCCAATCATTGAAGCCCATCTAGTGTACGAAGAAGTATTGAGCCATGTCACTTGTGGATCCTTTTCATTTCTTTTGTTTTTTGACTGATTTAATTCAAATCAAAAGAGAGAGGAGAAAGAGGGGAGTATGCGTGATTTCTTATACAGAAGCTAGAAGCTAGAAAATGCTTATCATATGTGTAAGATCAAACTACCATCCCTCTCCCTCAAGTATGTCATGATAACTGATGACAAGATCCCTTTTGTAGCCACTATTCTAGGTGGTGAGGCCCCAATCGACAATGTTAGTTCATCAATCAATTTTCACATTCACACCGTGGAAAGCATCCTTGTTTTCATTTCGTTCTGGAACTAAAACTATTTTAATTCGAGCTTGATATTCAATCTCTTTGTGGTTTTTTCTTCTGCATAAAACAATTTCACCTCTTGTCACTGCCTTAAGCTGTCACTGCCGTCCCGTACTCTTGGCTCTAATGCGTTTTCACACAATATTACGAAACCAAAATGCGGCATGTTACCTTAAGATTCATCCCAAATAGGAAAAAAATTCAACAGTTCCAATTGGAAGATATCTCATTCCCAAGACCCAACACAAGATTAATAAGATCAATTTTGTCCTCTGAAGCAAATAAGAAATTTGGTTAGCAGCATTAATGTCCCTAATCAGAGAGAACACCGCTTTATATATTCTCTCCTTACTCGACTCATCTTCCAATGCCAAAAGCTCATTATTAGCTTCACATACATAGTAGCAAGACTACATATAATTATGATCATAGTCAACTTTCTCAATGACCCATGTATCAGATGCACAAGATGAGCAATCCAAACAAACAAAACACAGGCAAAAAGATGCATCTTAAATCAAGCCACATGAACACAAAAGAGGTTCAAAGACCACGAAGTACTTGCTTGATGATTGAGAAAACCAGAAATGTAAAGGGATGATAACCTGAATTTTGTCAGGCATGTTCATTGAAGATAGCATCAGCACTGCATCTTGATTTGCATTTATATCAATTCTCCAGCGCTTTTGAGCGACCTTCATTTCAATTAAAGCTCAAACAGTAAGAGGGGCTTAACATTGACAAAAGAAGTCAACGAAAAAACAGTATCCTTAATTTCTGAACTGCTTAAATTTCGATGTTTAGTCCCATGCAAATAAATGTATGGGATCAATGACAATGACCAATCATTCAAGCCACGCATAAGGCAACACGAGCAAGCAGCACCTCTGAGCTTCCCTAGGGAGCAAGATGCCTAGGAAGCACTTGAAGCAAGGTGTGCCATAGTGCCCTGGTGGGTGTCCGAGGAAAGAGAAGGCCTAGCATTTCATGCTTCCTAAGCTCAATTGTTATCTCACCTCCTTTTTTCTGAAACAATCCACATGCCCATCATGAAAAAGAAAGAAATTAAACTACATATAAACAGAACATTACCTCCACGACTCTACCAACAATGATATCTCCTGTCTCAGGCTTGTACCTACAACCAAGCATCCACAATCTCAGATATCTATGCCGACACTTAAAAGCATGTTTGGCATGCTCAACACAGGATCCAAAACGAGAATAATCATTCATTGTACTTCTTCATTTTCCCAATAATGAAACAAACCAGAACCCAAAACCCAAAAATTAGATTGCTAATTTACACTTCAATTTCCTACGGTATAGAATCAGAGTATACATCCGCTTTCGTGCTCCTAGTCACCATCGCTGCTTTACCGCTCCACATTTTCACTATTTTCGATAACATTACCAAACAATCTTTCATCACAAACCACAAGCACACACAAAATCACACTCATTCGTCCCCTACCTCGCCCGCAAGGCCCTCACATACACCAACTTATTCACCCTCTCAACAACCCCGCACAGCGTCGCCACAACCTCCCCATCCAGCTCCGAAGTCCCATGCCCCCTACAAAAATCTCAACAACTCACTCATCAGATCCCAAACTCACAAAAACTAGGGTTTCCACCACAAAACGAGAAATCAATTCACTCAGTCCAGGTCATTACTTGAGGACGCCGTCGTCGTAGTTGACGGAGATGGTGTCGGCGACGGTGACGGAGGCGTTCGAGTTGGATTTCGATGATAACGAGTCGAGCTTGTCCAGTGCTCGCTGGAGGCGGAGCTTCTGTGTTTGGTTTAGAGATAGTTGGATTCCTCTCATCGTTGAGAGGTGGAGAGGTAAGGTGTGGTCGGTTGGTGGAGGTGGAACCCAAGAGTGGTGGTGGCCGGAGATGACGGTGGCGGTGGCGGTGGCGGCGGCGGGTGGGCGGTTAGTGGTTTATAAGTGACCTTGTTTCAGGGTTTATGTCTTAACAAACGATTCGATTTGTATTCTACGTCTATTGATATGGTGGTTGATTTATATAATTATTAAAACGTGTGTTTTTTATAGAGTGTGTTGGGTGAATAAAATTATGGATGGATTATTATAAATCAATATCAAATAAATTATAATATATTATTAAAAATAGATATCTTGAATGAATTATAATGTTTTCATAAAAAATAATCTTAAAAATTTAAACCGTAAAAAATATCCTTATTTTGTATCACATAATCATCTTTATTATTAATTTTTCTTTTTTCATTCACTTACAATTTTCTCTTCATACACATAAGAATAAAATGATAAAAATTCACAAAATCAACACATAAGGATAAAACAATAAAAATTCACAAAATCAACACATTTCTTAGTTGTCGTGTCAAGATAATCTTTCACAGTTCATTTCGAAGAAAGGAGTAATAAAAGATGAGTTAATATGATATAAAATAGGGACATTTTGGATTTAAACCATTTTAAGATTACCAATTAGAAAAATATTATAATTTATATGACACATCCTATTTTTATTTGTAACAATATGTCGTAATTTATATAGGACGGATGAAATAATTTTTTATATAAACCAATAAGTATTAAACCTATTTTTAATATAATGATAAATTTTTATTAATATTTAATATTAAGTAATTACTTGTAAAGCTTTTTAGCAAATATTTTATGAGAAATTTACGAGATGGAGTCCTTTAAATTTTTTTATTATAATTTAATATAATCTATTTTTTAATTATCAATCAATCATATCAAATTTTAAAATCCAAAAATGACCTATTCAATAAAAAAAAAAAATCTTTCAGTCAATTACAAAAAAATTCAAATGATATTCAAATCATCAATTACAAAAAAAAAAAAATTAAATGATATTCAAATCATCCCCCAATTATTCTCCTCCAACTTATCGAGCACAGTCACTAAAATACGCCTCCATTGTTGATGATCGTCGGAAGAGGAAACAGTGCCCATCAATATAACACATTGCCCAAGTTAATAGAACATGTTTGTCATCATTGTCTTTTGTGGCCATCATCATTGGAAAACACTAAAAGAGTGTACGAAGGGAGTGATAACAGTGTGTGACTCCCATCCCTCCCAAAACAATGAGTCCGGATCTTTCCTGTCCATCGAAATCGAAATCATAATTCGATATATAATGTCGTACAAACAAAATAATGCTCAATTATTCTTTGTAAACTGATAACAACTATGAGACGATAACATATGATTTGATAGAAACAATACGCATAATGTCTCATAACAACAATGAGACGAACATTGCCCTCTAAACAAAACATTATGAGCCAATAATTAGACTTGATAAAACCACATGATGATAACGATCAAAACCACACGAAGATAATGACAAATCATATGATTTACCTTCGATTAATTTATTGTTAACGACATCTTTTTCGAGGTCGATGATGACTGTGACAAAGAAGACAGTGATGTTTGGGATAAAATCGAGAGGTGGTGTTTGGGCTAATGAAGAAAGGAGTGACGGTGGTGGTAAGGCGACGACGACGATGTTAGTAGGTCATTGATTTGAATTGATTTAGTATCATAGTGATTTTAGTATGATACCAATGTTTATGAAATTGATTTGATTTGGTAGTTTTGCGTATTTAATGTAGGAAATAAGTAATATAGGAAAACAGCAAATCAGGTAAAGCAAATGTTTTTTTTTTCAAAAAAAGTACCGATTGATATAAAAAGAAGATGTGTATCATCTTTTCGTAATTAGTAAAGAACACGACAATTTTTAGGTAATTTTTATATATTTTATAAATTTTGTTGTTAAGTTTATATTTTAGATAATTTGTTATTGCACGTAATATATAATTATTTTTTAAAAAATATGTATATTAATTAAGATTATTGTAGAAAAATAATAAATTTCTTATTGAATCACAATATATTGAAAAAAGAATATGATATTAATTATTATAAAACATATATTATCCAACTTTGATTTTAAATTTTTTCTAATCATACTAATTTTTTTGATTGATAATTTATGATGATAAATTAAAAAGAACACCATAAATTACTTATTTTTTAATCTTTTTATTTATTATTTTTAATTTTTACATATATTTGAAAAATATTGGATTTAGAAAAATAAAGAGTTAATTTATATTAAATACATTCAATTTGAAATTTTTTTTATTAAATAAAGAACCAACAAAACTTAATACTTTTGAAAATTTTGATACCAAGAAACATGAATGTATTGATTCATTGTATATAGAAAAAAGAATATGATATTAATTCTTAAAGAACTTACGTTATCCAACTTTGATTTTAAGTTTTTTTAATTATATAATTTTTTTTTGATAATTTATGATGATAACTTAAATTAAAAAGAACAACATAAATTTTTATTTTTATTTTTATTTTAAATTATTTTACTTTATATTTTTTTTACACATATAAAAAACATATTGTTTTAGGAAAAATGAAAGAATCAATTTTTATTAAATATATTTAACTTGAATTTTAGTTATTAAACGAAGGACAAAATAAACTTGGTACCGAATAAAACCATATTTTGATATAAAAAAAGGTGAATGTAGCTTTATACCTATATAAAGGTATTTAAAATAACTATGCATATACTAATAGTTTGGATTTTTTAAGAAATTTCAATTTTTTTTTCTTAAAGCTACAATGTTCGCACTGATAAGTGTATATATTCAAAGGGCTTAGGGAATATGTGATGACATAGTTGTGTTGAATAATAAATAATTGGTTGTGATTAGAATGATATCTTTAAATTTCATTTTGCATTGTTTAATCTTAATCATTCATTTTTCATTAGACATATCTATATCATGACATGCATTCTTTTTTTCCATATTCAAATTATTGTTTCTATATTGGGAGATGGAGTATCATCGCAATAAAAACTTAAACTTAGATTTTTCACATATTATGTCGCGAAATGATGAGATGATGATTTTTTTTTATAAAATTTGTCTCGAAATATATCAATGAGATTCATTGATTTAAAATAAAACATGGATCCTAACTTAAGAGAAGACAAATTTATACCCCTTGATTCATTCCCCATTGTTCTTCCTCCATGCATGTGACCACAAGTTCTGGTAGTTAATGATAGCCTGTAGATTTGGTGCAGGAACAATCTTCTAGCAAAGAGAGGACAAATGAAAACCTTAGACTAGGTTTTTGGTACACCATTTTTTTTCTTTTTTTGGTTCAATACAAGCACCACAGATGACCACGCAAAGGTTCATCCGATTCATGATATCAAAATACAAACAAAAAACAATTTTTCTTAAAACAATCACAACAAAAACTCAAATAAACTCAAATAACAGTATCCATTACAGCATGAGCTTTCAGGATCTCCACCACCACCAGTTTAAAATACAAAACACCATCTTTCTCCTCAGCACCTCTCCTGTCAAGTCTTCTAGCCACTCCAGCACAGGGAATAAACGAATTAACATCCATGGGAAAGTCCGACCACCATGTTCCAGTTTTTGGTACAACAGCTTGTGAGTATGTCTGTTCATGCTTTCTTCTATGGAGAATGTTTTTTTTTTTTTTTTTTTTGCAATTGAAATTTTGGATCCTTTGCTCTACTTATATCTATGAAAATTCTTTCTATGATGTGAGAAGCACCACACACATTTGATCTTAACACAGTTATCAGTTGATATAGTTGTTTTGTCACATTTGAGCAACAATTTCCATTGTCGTCATTCTAACAGATTTGCTTTTTGCTCTATGATATTCACTGCTGTAGCACCACGAGTCATCTATGCTAAGTTATCAACCCACGGTCACCTGGTGACCGTGAGTTCCGTGACTGTGAGATGATTGTGCTGAGCTATCCCCTTTATCATGTTCGGCTCGTGCAATGAACTGCAAGATCATCAATGTTTTTGACGCGAACTCAAGCAAACCGCAAAGAAAGTAAATTGGTTACAATTAGCTGAACCGTAATTATATACCTTTCTTGCAACAGTATGACCTCCTAAGCGCAGTGATATCCCATTCTCTGCAGTGAGTTCCTTGAGGAACATCAATCGATTTTCGTAGCTCAGTTGTCTATTAGAATCTAGAAGAGAAAAACCTGAAGCTGAGTAGGATAAACCAAGAACTGTTTCTTTGATCTTTTCATTTTTTTTTCAAGAAGGGAACAATTTGGGCAACCACTTCATCGACAGCTCAAATTTATTCGACTATTAAGTTACCTTTCTTGATGATCTCAAATTTATAAACCATCCATCCAACTTTTGACAGACACAATGGTCATTTAGCCTTGACCAGTCGCAGATTTACTTGGGATATACATTGTGGACTAATTCAAATTCCTTATGAGATTTTGCAAAGACAGCCGTGACGCAGTTGGAAGAAAAATACCTGGAGGTTCACACTGCAGCTGTGTGATTCTATGGAGTCAGCAGCATATTGCTTCTCAGACTTTGCTGTGAATATATCTCTAATGTGCAAAAGCTCGGGGAAGTCTCGTGCTCTCGAGGACACAAATATCAATCCTGATATCGCCTCCTCTAGTTCTTCAGGGCTGTTCCTATAAACCCAAATGTCACCAGATATTGGTCTTCATGACAATTAAAACCTCAGACCATATATGATTTGTGTGAAAGAAAAAAGAAAGCCAATCGAAAGCCATTCGAGTTGAAATAAAACTCTAGATGGTTGCAGTCTGCCGCATAGAATGGAGAAGGAAAATACATTCTGCCGACCTAACTTGTTTAGACTCTAAGACCAACAAGATGATCATAGTATGATGCAGAAGCCCATATTTTCATCAAACAAACCAGTCGACATATTTTCATCAAACAAAAGCAATCAACTTGAATAACATGGAGTCACCACTGACGTGTTGCTTGATTGTGTTCCTTTCTTTGCAAGAAGATGGCAATACTTCTCCACCATGGAAACACCTCCGCCATGTTCTGCTCCCAGATAACATGCTCGACCTGCTCACAAAACCATTTCTTCACATCAAATACAAAACAGAAAGGAAAACATAACTACTTGATCTTGTATGAGGCATGGCAAGTGAGGACTCACGCGGAGTAAAGCTTGTTCATGATGACCGTGATTGAGTAGTTGAACGACATCAGATCAGGCGTGAGAGCAGAAAACATAGTGCTGATGCTTGAGGATGTCGGCTCGAGTGAGAGCATGTTTAGCCCAAGTGTTCAGCTTCGAGTCATCTCCTTGCTTCCCTTGTATTGACTTCGCCATGGTCGCTTTGTTCCCGCTCTTCGATTTGTTATAGTCTCCCGTCGCTCAAAGCTCAAGGCTCAGTAAGATCAGTACAGGGAGGTGAAGTTTGGTTCATCCCTGGAAGTCTCTGCCAAATGTCAAATAAGGTGCAATCAAGAACATATTTTTTTACTAAAATTTAATCTTTTGATTAGGACAGGTTGATCAGAGTACTTGGTCACTTCACGATTACACTTGCAAGTTGGTAAACCATTTCTCATTTTCCTGGATATGATAAGAATCGAGATACACGGACCAATTCAAATATGGCAGAAGGAGAAAGGGATATGAAAACCTGCGCATGAATCCACTCTTAACATAAGATCAAACTCAGCGGAAGACTATACTCTCGCATACGACATGAAGACTGAACTAACCCACAGCATTTTGCGGAACGACTGAGAGAGCATGTTACAATCAATAGTATCTAATCTAACCATCTAGGAACATACTTAATAACAAAGATCCTCATATCAATGATTCACAATCAAGGATTCATAACCAATGTGTATTCTCTGTAATGCATCTCTCTGAACTAACCAGTTTTTCTGTCTGGGAAGACGAGAACAAGAGTAGTCACTTTTGGGGGGAAAAAAGGGAGAACATAAGGCGGAAAGATATATCCATGCATTATACATATCATGTCTTCGTACTTGGCGTTCACCTCAAATAACAGAACGAACAGAGATTTTGAAATCAAGAAACATCGACAATTTTCACTCTAAATAATCCAACTACGTCACTGGTTCACACAATGGGTAGGAGAGCTCAACGACGGAGGAGGTAGTTTCTAGGCACGCAATGCGGACTAGAGAGTGCCCAAAGACCACTAGGAAAGATAATGTTTGACAAGCCTTGTTTCTGCTTTTAGCTCATCTCATCGTCCTCATTTTCAAGCTCATCCATGTGGTCAAGAAGATAATTCGCAGCCAGTTCCTCATCCTTGTTGAAGGCAAAGTAAACCTGCAACACAGTGGTCCGTCTGAATCCCATAGCTTCAAGCTGCAAGGGAGAGGGCAAAGATATGTCAGCACAAGCAGAGTGAATGGAAGAGAGAAGCACAGAATTCAGCATCCAGCGGATTAAAAAGTGAAAAAAAGGAGAAAACACATGATACAGAAAACTCCTGCAGACAATTCAAAACCAGACTTACAGAACTCTCTCAATAACTAATAATCTGCACGATGAAATCCATCATTCAAGTGAAGACAAGTTAATATCATATCTTACGATTTCATCCAATTCATGTGGTTCCTTTTAATTCTATCTCACCTTCCAAACAAAATTTTCTCACTCCCCTTAGCCATCGAATAACGTGTCCAACACACCTCAAATGATTTCATCTCATCTTCCCCTCTATCAGGACCAAGCTGCTGAGAAATCACTCCAGTATAGGTGTTCACTGCTATGCTATGCGTCATTATCGGTGCTCAATATTTAATACAATACATGGTGTCATGGCTTTACAAAATGTTCCCCTGAATTTAGCAGGGTTCTTTTGACATGTAAGATTCCCGATGTCGTCCTAAATCAGCGATGTGTGTTGCATCTTCTACAATTCTAACACCACCATGCATTGGTACGCCACAAAACTTAGTTTGGCACTGTATCTACTCTGAAACAGCAGTGGCCTCTTGAAACTCAACAAAGTCATTTGAAAAAACAAAACAAGTGACTTTTGCGCAGCCCCAACCTCCTCTTCATGAGTGTCTTCAATATGATGTGCTTCACTAAACTCTTCAAATCCGGCTATAGAACATTCAGAACCAATAGTGCCAAGACACAAGCTACGAGATGTGCCTCCTTCATTTCCACAGGATATGGTTGATGTACAAGTTTCACCCATCTTAACCATCTCAAACTGCTTCCAAGCCTACTTCATATGTTAAGAAACATCGCTAGGGTTCCTCCCCAATCCAACTCGAAAACATGTCTCGAAAATCTCTCAGCAATTCCAGCATCTAACCCATTAGTCATAAGCTCTGCAAATAGGTTGTACACATCTTCTAAATTGCCACTTTTCAGCATCTATTCTCATCTCACAATCACTAGATCCATTACTTCGCCATAGCCAGTCAAAGCCAATACTTTCTCAACCAGTAGTGCTACTAACTCCATCATGTCACGACGGCTTGTATACTTATTTCTTGCATCCAAGCATAGGCAGTCACCTTGTGTACCTCCTTTAGATGCACTTACCAACATAGCGAACCTAGCACCTAGCCTGCCTCTCACAACACTAACCAACAAAAGCAAGAAATAATGCAGCAAGAAACACGACAGACCCCTGGAAAAATTTGTCTGCCTTCAGAACTTCAAAGGAAAATGCATGAATCCAGAGTCAAGAAGTTTCACTGACGAGTACATATAACCAAAAAAAAATAATCAAAATCAAGAACAAGAACACGAACAAGAACAAAAAAACATAAGACTAACAAATGGGAATGGGAGTTTCAAACTATCTAATTATCTTTAATATCAAGCACACTATCTTACATTGACTTTAGAAGAATCTTTCTTTAAAAAAGAAGACTAAACACTTACTCGCTCGATGGCTTCACGTTCCTCAGGTGTAACCGTCACAGTTTGTGGAGCAGTTGAGGCCAACTGCGACAGCAAATTCCTGTTACCAAGAGGAGACATGGGAACAAATGATTAAATAGCCCATCAAGAAGGGCACAAATATCATCATAATAATATAGAAGAGAATCAGCTATACCCTTCTCCTTCAACAGGTTCATTAATCAGGCGAAGAAAGTCTGCCTGATGCTCTTGAATCAGCCGCATGAGATGCGGGTTTTGTTTTCCGAGCTCCTGAAGCATTGGCTGTGAAGAAATTATGATATATCAGCCTCTCAATAAATTAGAAGGAAGCTGGAAACAATACTTGGATAAACAAGCTTTACCTGTAGAATTTGGGGGTTTGCTTGCACCATAGTTCGTAGTGTTTGGAACTGCAACAGCAAAATCTCATGAGTTAAGCATCGTGCTACAGGAAAAGTGAACAATATAAAACCCAATCATAAGATACCTGTTGACTATTGCGAAGAAAATCCAACGAGCCAGCGCTAGCAGGTGATCCCAGATTGGGAAGGCCCTAATGCAAACCCAAGCATGAAACCTAAGCTTCAGTTATATTTTAAGAAGGAATTTTTGATTCTACTTCATCCTTCAGAAACAATAAGACCTCACACAAAAAATAGGCAACACACCTGGGGAAAGAGGTCTAGCGGGCTTGAATTAGGCCCACTGGTAGGTAGAGTAGCTTGAGGAGCCTGAGCAGGAGGATTTACTGCCGGCGCAGCCTGCCCACTAATGGGAGTTCGAGCCACAGGGGGAGCCTCAGCTTGTTCAGGAATTCCCTGCCAGTTGAATGAAACGTCATCATAATATCGAAAGCATTTGCAAATAAAGAAATTAGAAACATATTAACCAGCAGTCCAATCAACATAGCTGGGGATAAATATACCACCTATAGAGCCAGCACTTACAGTGAAACATGATTTTAAGAAACTCTAACAAGGAAATTTTAACAGCCAGTTCAATAAAATACTGACATCGTAGAAAGAATGCTCCCTTCAGATTAGATACTTTGTTCTAGGATTTGTAATATTCCAGATGGCAAGAGTTCGATTGTAAACTGTACAAAACGACAAAGAGGCTCTGAGCCACTTCCACAACCAAGTTCACAGTTCTCATCTTGCTGTACAGTAGGCTCCATATTCCAAAGGCATGAGCGTGTAACTAAAGATAATACATAAGCAGCCTGGTCTCCATCGCAGCAACTGACTTATTCAGGACAGAGGTGAACTGGTGAAGAGGCTGCAACTTCCAGTTATTTCCCATATTTTAAAGGTTTTAGTCCATCTATATCATGCTCTCTTTAGTTCCCAATGTGCCCATCAGTCATTTAATTGAGTATCCAATGACATAAAAAGGTCTCCCTGACAAAAGCAAGACAAATCAACGTATGGTATATGCAACCCCTCAACACACTCTGATCCTCGCTGGTTAGGAAAACAACAAAAGGTGAAGCTAAAATATGAATATGCCTCAGAGTTCAGATTCATTTATAATTAATTCACATGTTGTGGTCCTGTTTGAAAACCTTCTATATGGCTACAATCTGCAGCAAGAGAAGCTTACACATCACACCAGAGTTTATCACGAGCAAAAATGTCAAAACTTACGGTGTATAAATACTCAACAGCCCTTTCAGGATTGTTATAAGCAGCTCGTAAGGCACGAACAACTGTATCCCTGTCCCAACTTCCTCCCCCCATGTCAACAATCTGTTGTATCGTTGCATCCAAGTTAGTTCCCGCAACCAGATTTGATGCTGCTTGGCCATAAACATCAGATACTGCACTGCTTTAAGAAGATGTGGTTGAGAAAAGAGGAGGGAGGAAATAATATTGGGTTAGCAAAGTACAACTTCTAAACTGCTTAGGTCATTGAAATAGAAATGTCAGATAAATCACAACCAGAGAGTTTGGAGCTGAATGACAGAGAAATACTCACGAAACTGGAGCTGAAGCTGGAGTTACAACTGGAGTTGTTGCAACCGCAGTTGGAGTGACCTGAGTGATGGATGGTGCCCTGAAAAATGAGACTCCAGGATTAATATATGAGTAAATGCTAGAATAGACGACCAACTCGGTACCAACAAGAGGAAAATTACCCACAGTAAACCCGCCTGCCCACCGGCACACAAAATGCTATTCTAAATATTATTTTACAAAGGATTAGTAACATCTGAACTCACGGGGCGACAGCTGGAGGCTGAGCTTGAGGTGTTGTTGATGCTGGTGCTGATGCAGGTTGATTTGCAGACTGTGCCCGAGAAATACAAACGAGATTTTTCAGAGAAACTAAGGGATGAATGATGCAAAACATAACAGATAAAATATCTAAATACATTAAGCTATATTCAACTGGTCTTGTGGTGTATCGAGATGGGCATACTAAAAGAACACAGGAAAACAAGGATACTTTGCATCACATTGAAAACATCTGAAGAAAAAAAAAAAGAAAAAGAAGTGGACAATGTGTTTATCCCATTACAAGAGGTCGGCTAACAACAAAATATACAAGATAGATGAAGTTCATTAATACCAATGAAGTCCTTTAATTTAGTGGGTGGCGGCTTGTATGCATTAATTAATGACGATCTCTTTATGTAGGCCGCTCCCCTCCTAACTATGAGGTCAGGCGTTCGACATCGGAGGACATCAGGAAAGCTCTCTATATAAAAAATTAAAAATAGGGATAAGATCTGTGTATATCTTTAGGCGTGCCCTCCCCACATCTATATTTGGCGGAATTATGTGCGTACTTTCCTTTCCTTCTTTTTTTGTTCTTTATGTAGGCCAAAGATAAGGAGTAGAATCATTGTAATGAGAGAAATTCTAAGCATCAATATGTGGGGCAATGAGAATTTGGAGGATGAGGAGTAGGAAAACGAAGATACTCTTGTTTAACATTATTGGAATAGAGGCAAGTAGAAAGCATTGCAAACCAGTGAAGTAGAAAAGGGTGAGTTCACCACAAATAAGGGAGACAATTGAAAAACAAAAAAGTGCGCTGCGTCACGAATGACCAAAAAGTTACATAGCAATATACATATTTTCTTAACTTTCATACAAATGACATGTGTGAATGCAAAAGGCTTCAATTCGCAGCATATGAACAGGCTTCCAAATCTAATTCATCCAAAGAATGTAGAAAAAATTACCAAGAGATATCACCTAGTAAAAAGAATTACCAATCAATACCACCCCTTTCATTTTTTCCAACCAAGTACCCCACTAACATTTAAAAAAAAAAAATCGTATTTTTCTGATTCACGTCTCCTCTTCCTTTTCTTTTTTAAATCATAAAAAAATCTTGCTTTCTCATTTACGTGGATAGAATTAGATTTTTCCCATATTTTGGTATACTGATGATCTTTAATTTTGATTCTATATCTCCAACGTTCACTGTTCTTCCCCTCACCATAAAAAATAGCATTGTCGCACATCTACATGTTGGAGCGATTTTTCGTATTGTTCATTATATTTATTGTCGTCGTCATCCTTGTCTTTAGTTCGTCCTCGTCCTCATCTTTAGTTCGTCGTCCTCCGATCGTCATCATTGACAGTTTGTCCTTTTCGTTAGTTTGTCCTTTTCGTTAGTTTGTCGTCGTTGTTGTCATCGTTGGTAGTTCGTCATCATCATTAGTTCGTCGACGTCATCGTCAATCCTTTGTCGTAGTCGTCAGTTTGTCGTCTTCGTTAATTCGTCATCATTAGTTCGTTAGCGTCATCATCAGTTCTTCGTCGTTGTCATTGTTAATTTGTCATCGTCGTTAGTTCGTCGTCATTAGTTCTTCGTTTTCATCGTCGTTAGTTCGTCGTCGTGAGTTCGTCATTGTCGGTTCGTCGATGGATTTAAAAATAATTGATATTTGAAAATTAATTTTTGGATTGAATAATTGTATTTCAGGAAATGATCTCATAATTGATCACAGGGTACCTAATGAGAATTAAATAATAGTGTAATACTTTTGTATAATTAAAACGGTATATGGATACATATCAAGAATTCTCCCAAGAATGTATCCGACAATGACGAAGGACCAAATAATACAGAGAAAGACACACCGGAACCAGATCACGCACATTCAACATATTTCGACAATCACCCATAATATGGGCATTGATAAATTTGTTGCTTGAAAGAGCATTGCGAAAAGAACATTTACCTGAGTTGCAGGAGCTGCAGATCCACTCGTGGAGCCAGCAGCAGCAGGCTTGGTCTACAATGAATCATGACAATACCAGGACCCATGATGGAGTATTAGTTAATAAGAAGCAGAAGAAGAAATGATCCATCCGCTCACGAAATACAAGATGACAACATTCTTTCTTGTACCAAAGATTTGTTTTTTCTATTAAAACCAAAAAGAAAAAACTCTTGCACCAAAGAAGTTGCATGAACCAAAGAAACAAGTCATCCCACCTTCGAGCATTTTTTTTTTCAGAGAAAAAGAATTTGGGTGTAGATATCTCGTCACAACAATCCTGAAAATTTAAATTACTCACCTTAGATAACATAATAACAATAAAGCTATTTTCAGCAACTTTGTTTTCTTCAAGAGTACTTGCATCCTTGAGAACCTTTCCTTGATGTATAAGCATTTGCTGAGCAACAGGATAGACATCCGAACCTTGAACACTCGCAATATTCAACTTTACGTCAGCTACCTGAGAAATAAGATTCATTGCCAAAAGCATCACAAATGAGAGATTCAATAACATAAAAATTTACAAGTTGATAATAATATGACTCAAAAGGGAAAGATGTCAAGATTAAAAGCAGTGAAGAGAGATTTACTGTTCAATCCAATACCCCATATAAACCCCTCGATCATACACTGCGAAGCTCAAAAAACCACCCTCCATCATGTCCCTCTTGCCCATAAGTCAGTCAAATTGGCTTACAAGTGCTTCATGATCCAAATGATTGTTCGACAGAAGTTCTATGAGAATCTCTAAAGCCTTGTAAGTGTTTATGTCAAGAAGCATTTACGAGGAGCTTAGAGCTTATTAATCGAAACGGAGTTCTGGAATAGGTGATACACGCAATATTTCTTGAAGTTCTGGCAGCTTATTCATAAGCCATCAGCATTTATATGCAACTGAAAAAACTCGGTGAAACAGGCCCTTCAACGTGCTTATGCCTTGTTTGGCTTCTATTTTTCATTCTCGATTCTCAGCGCATAGAGACAAAATATTTTTCATTATGTTTGGAAATAATGCCTTGTGGTGCACTTGTGCTTCATTTATACCACAGGTCATACGGGCAAATTACATATATTTACTGCAGTAGATGCAACAGGGAGGAGCCCAGGAGGCAACTGGCGGAGACCATGGTTCCCCTATGGTTCATCGTGCTATATACATAGCAATAAATTTATGAGTAAAACATCAGCATATGAACAGAATCTCTGGATAATGCATATAAAGGGCAGGCGTTGATCGTTATCGCAAACCACTTGGTCCAGGTTTGAGTCCCCAGACTGTAGCCCTTCCTATTTGTGCTAGATTGTGCTTCGTTGTTTTATTTTTTGTTTTTTCTATTTTCCCACTCTCTTTAACATATTTGAATCTCATTTTGCCACAATATCTATCTATCTCTCCCAGTTAGGGTTTTTTTTTGTGAATTTCTAACTTAAATTGACAAATGATGACTTAATCATATTTCACTCTAACTGTTCAATTTTTTAATAACCAATTACCCTATGAAGATAATTTCATAAGAAATGAAATTGTGATAATTGTTTTTACACATCAATAACTGAAAGAAGTTATAAATTATTGTTATTAAGGAAATTCCAATTCTTTACTCACTCTTGTGTTTTCTTTTACTTTTTGTTAGCATTTGTACATACAAATCTTAACAAATGCGTATTAAGCTCATGTAACATTTTTATTAGCTCCACTGTTCTTTTTTTTTTTTTTACTAAGTGTTCTTTGTCATTCATTCATAAACTGTAAGTGTTTACATTCCTCCTCTCCTGCCATTTGCCTCCAATGCTCTTCTCACTTTGTCTTTAAGGTCTTTTTTCACTTATTGATAAAAGCAAAGCATTCATGCCTTTTAGACTCTTGCACATTATATCATGCACTAGTCTATCACGCATAAGAATGTCATCTTTTCCATCTTTGGTTTTGTTTATACATAAGAATATTTAAGAGAACTCTAATTTATAGATGATATGGCTAAAATATCAAGGAATGGTGAAAAAAGTATCTCAAATATATTGTTCTCTAAGTATCATTTAGGGAACTGGCCCCCCATTCGGTGATCCTCGTTCAGCCCCTGCCATAAAATTTGGAGTTGAACGTAAGCAAAAGCCGCAATGAGAATTTTCTTCTAGTTTTCCTCTTTATTAACATACCATTTCCATTTCTCATTTTCATTTTCATGACTTCGAGAAACAATATCAAACAAACTCTAACCAACAGGCAACACAAACACAATTCAATCAACAAAATGACAACCAAACACAATCCCACGACAAATCAAATAAACCATCAAGACCTTCGCATCAATCGCATACCAATCCAACCCGAAAACACCTAAAACATCCGACCAATAAAGCCAAACTGCTTGACCTCCCCCCAAATCAAAACCCCACAAAACACCAAAGCCTCCCCAAACCTAACTCATCTTCAATCAAATTCCAATCAAGCAACCATCAAAACTCAGAAATCACGATAAATACGCCACATAGATAGAAAGAGAAAATGAAGATTACAGTGTCCTCGGGCTTGACTTGGATCTCGAAGCTGGTTCCCTTCAGTGTCCTCACAAAGATCTTCATCTTCGAGCTAATCGATCGTCGAAGCCGCCGAGATCAGGTGTCCAGCGAGAGAGCCGCCGGCGATGGTGGAAGGGCCGGTTGGTGAGGAGGCGAAGAGCGAGAAAGGGCGCGAGGATGGAGTTAGGTTCTGTCGTGCAGTGATTATTATCTGATCCGTGCTGAGTAGGATGAGACTGGATACGTAGGCAAGGTATCTGTCTTTCTTCAAGTTCGGTGTAGTACCCGTAAAAGATAAAACTGTTATATAAGAAAGGATTGAAAAAAAATAAAAAGATAAATTTTCATAAATATATTTTTCTATTTGTAGACGAAGAGAGTATTTTGATTCTTCCAATAATTAATGGGTTAGAATTTTTTTTCTCTACCAATTGATAAGAATTAGAACTTTATTTCAATTCAAATCCTACTAAAAGATCCACTTGAAATTAGAGATTCTTGAAGAAAAAACAAAATCAGAGATTCTTGAAGAAAAAACAAGATCTTTCTTTTGTCATTTTTAGAAGATCGAAAAAATCAAAAACAAAGATCTTTTCTCCGTTGAATCATGGATTGATCAAGTCTAGTCCTACGAAAGTTTGATGCAACTAAAAGCATTTTTGTTTTAAGTCTTCCAATTATATTTGCTCGACTAACTTTGTTCATTGAATAAATGAAACTTTGATAAATAATTTCTTCATTTTCTTTATTTCAATTCTTTTTTTTTATTATTGTCTTGTTCAAATATCTCATTAATTTTTTTAATATATATAAAAAAGATTTCAATAACTTTTGTTACTGGAACCTTCCCGGTCATGATCTTTTTTTTTTTTCTAACTATTTGATCTTAAAAAGAAAAAGATAGTAGATTGATACTAGATAAGAAAAAAAAAAAAGTAGAGATCGATTAATTTAAGAAAAGAATGATTTTCTACGTTTTTTTTATTATTTAAAAGAAAAATTGATTTTTGAAAAGTGAAAAATATTTACTAAAAAGAAAAAAAGGACATATTTCCTTTCTTTTCTTCCCTTTTTCCTACCAAAATAAAACTCGTGTGTTAGCTACACCAACGGAACCAGCCACTCCCTGTTGTGTTGCAAGTTGCAACCTACCGAAGAGCGGAAGAACCCTAAACCCTTGCAAGAATCACCATGCCATTCGCCATATCGATGGTGAGTTCTTTCCCCTCTGCTTCTACATTTTCACCTCCATTTTCATTAACTCACTACTGGTCGCTCCTTTTTGTTGTGCCTTTGATAGTCGACGAGGAAGATTAGGGAGCCGAAGGACTGTGACCCGAGGACATGTGGGGGAAGGCGAATATGTATTCACTGTCGATCATGTTTTTGCCTTTTTCAATGACGCTCTCATTGGGAGTTACTGAGTATGGATACGTGGTTTGAGCTTTTGCTTTGGGTTTTTTTATGTTTAAAATGAGTTTCTGAATTTTAGCTGTGTGATCGATTTAAAATCTGGTTTCTAAATTAATTTCACTACCCTGCATTTATCCTATGGGGGTCAGTTCCTTATGGTATGAAGGTTGAAGCAGATCGATTTGAATCGTCTCTGTATTACAGCCATGCTTGATGTTGCGCAACGTTACAAGGTGACTTCCTATCAATGACTTTCCTCTTTAATAGCGTAATCTCATTTTTATTGGGGAAACGTCTTCTTTACCTCTTTTTGTATGAGTTACATCAAAAGTATTATGCTTGTAGAGGATAGCAGGAGCCTGTAGAGCCTGTGAGTAACAGCGTATTAAGACAGCGCGAATTGAAAGAAAGCTTCCAATAGTGTTGAAAGAGATGGGAAATCGTTGTTTTGAAGAGCTAGATTCTGTAGTGTCATAGGTGTTTGAGTTTTGGCAAGTTGGTATCCATTTAGGATTCAACAAAAAAGATCTCTAAGTATGTTATTTTCTTTCTTTCAAAATTTATTTTCTCCTAAGATAACTTCTGCTGTGTTGGTATGTCCGTATGTACCATGTCTAGGTGATGTTTGTTTAGGCGCCTTCTCTGGAGGGTTGGTAGGTTGTTGGAATGGAATCTAGGAAATAGGCGCACCCGCTGCTGCATCTTCAAAAGAAGTGGCGTGTACTGCTTTGTTTTGTTGTTATATTTGATCTTTTTAATTATAGAAGTGTTTTAGCCTTCAGCTAGGCGATGTTTCGATGTGGAAATGTTGTATATGAAATTGATATCCTTCGTGGGCTGAGGCATTGCCATTGCTACTTCCTGTTATCAGCTTGAAGGGAATCCTGAATTTGTTCTCTAACCATCTGTAGGAGCTTGGTATAACTGCTCTCCATATAAAGCTTCAAGCCAGTGGTGGAAACAAAATCAAGATGCCTGGTTCAGTTGCCCAGTATGCACTTCGAGCTCTTGCCCGTCCAGGAATGAAAATTGGTCTAATTGGTATGATTCCTTTTCAAATTATTTATCAAGATTTTCTCATGCATCTTTTTTCTCTGCAGTACAACCAATAAAATTCTACTTGCATTGAAAGTTATTTTCCTTGGTTGCTTCTTGTTTCTCTTTAAAAGGAAATCCCGAAGGATTTTCCTTTGGTCAACCGAATAACCCGCAAACCCAGAAGACCTTTTAAATTAGCTTTCGCTGACGGGCTCACCACCACACAGTAGCTCGGCACTCAACAGGTTTTGATCCCTTGATCTTTTCTCTTCTTGGAGGAGTTGGTTGAGCCCGTTTCTTATTGTGGTCTCTGTTTTTGACAATGCGGACCGATGTTTCTTATTCGAAAAATTATATATACGCCTGATATAAAGTGACACATGAAAGTGTCGGCAAGAAACATTGGTTTAATTTGTTACATTGCAAGTGTTGTTCTCATATGCATTGATGATGCCACGTTTAGTCTTGTGCTCTC
Organism: Drosera capensis; assembly: GCA_001925005.1. Lineage (NCBI taxonomy): Eukaryota > Viridiplantae > Streptophyta > Magnoliopsida > Caryophyllales > Droseraceae > Drosera > Drosera capensis. Next base: position 43,524 of record LIEC01010742.1, read on the forward strand.
TTGAACTTTCAACCAGACTGCAATTCTTGGCCATCTTTGTTTTCATTTTCTTAGCTGAATTATTACCTTTTTATGAAAAGGGGCTGTATTTTCCTATTTCTTCTTGATATTTGTTGCTTTGTTTCTGTCCAGCGGATGCGAACCCGATACCTACAGACTGTACTCGTAGAAAGGGGAAAGGATAGGAAGGAGGCTGTGAAGTGAAATTGAAATTCTGGACATCAGTCTTTTTGGTTCGGAATTAGTAATTAATCAAACTCAAGAGAATACCTTGTGCAAAGAACGTGCTTTGCTGATCAATGATCACAATTTTGCGTCCAGGCTCCGTTGATTGCCTTTTGATTAATGTTTGTAGCTCACATTTCTGATTCTACATTTTTTTTTGGCAGCTAGTTTATGTCATAGCTTGCGCTTGATGTTCTGTGATCTAATGGTGAAACTGAATTTAGTTTTCTGCTGTAAATGTGGGTCTTATCTGCTATGTTGTGGAGAAAGGCTTCAGGTTTGCTACTAATTGTTGTTGCTTGCTTTCTTGAGCAAGGCTTACTTATACACGATCACAATGAGTCATGGCGCAAAACAATTAGTCAGTGATGCAGCCATTTGTACGAACTGTGATATATACTGTGACATATTCGACTACTATATAAAAATTAGGTCAACTAGATAGGAGAACTTTGGATTACTGATTAATTAGGATGTAATAAGCTATGCCCAACTCGGCTTTATCAAAAAGAAAAAAAGAAAAGAAAAAAAAAAGCTTTGCTCAACTCCTTAAAGGCGAGATGTTCTAAGCCCAATGCAATTGGATTATTATGTATTCCATTTGATCAGGTTGAAGTTTATGCAGCATTATGTTTGTGTTATTACGGATTACCGTGAGATCAGGGGCTCGATATTTGAGAGCGTAAAAAAACAATCTCTCTATATAAAAATAGGGATAAGATCTTATAGGGATGTCCTTCCTACACTCCGTATTTGACGGGGTTATATGGGTACGTTCATTTCCTTTCCTTTCTTTATGTTTGTGTTATTTTGTTATATGTTAAATTAGCCAGGAAAAATGTGATGTCCTACTATAATTGGCTAGATTGGAAGTTATGTATGCCTTATTTAGCTGTTACATTTTCGGATGCGTCATTGCATTTCATTGTTTGACTGTTTTTTGTTTTTGTTGGATTCTTCCTCTGCCTTATTTTCATGCTATGGCTGATAAATTCCGTGACAAACCTCAGAGGTCAGTTGTTTCATGCTTTATCATTTGGCACAGTCTTGCTAAACCATGCATGTAAACCTTGATTATTATAAAAGTATTGTATTTTAGCTTGACTGTATATGATTTTGCATTTTGTCTCATAAAATAAAAAAATTAATGAATGATAGTGCATTTATGTTGTTTTCATCTATTTACTTTTCAAAATTGAACCGCATTGATGTTTTTCCTTTTTACCTTGGTGTTGAATAGGATGTGATTGAATGTGAATCCTATCTGATTTATTGTTTATTTTCTCTCTCTAATCTGCCTTTTGTAGATATCTCTTGTTCTTTAATTCATATTTGGTAAAGAAGTTATGGAGTGAATGAAAAAGGGGTATCCAGTAATTTAATAATCTAAACAAAACACTATGTAAGGCTATTCATTATCTGAAGAAATGAAATTCATTAAAGTTCTTGTGGGTTTGTATTATCTTATTAATAGCTTTCTTTGTTTTGTATTCTTCTTGCTATTGATAAAATGCACTCCTGTATTACGATAAGTTTGATTCTCTTTATCCTTTGCTCACCTTTTACTGTACTGTAATTTATCTGATAAATTATGCTTTCTTTTCCTTCCAGCTTTCCGCTTGGAAATAGTTGAGCAATTTCCTGCATATATAAATATTCCTTTGTCTCGTAGCAAACTCTGATGCTCCATATATGAGATGATAGTGGCAATGCAGCATAACCTTCAAAGTCGTTCCCTCTATCTAGATATGGAATCTCTGCTTGCTTTTGCCGTTTTTGTAACAGCAGCCACGATACTAGTCACGACATGTTGCTTCGTGATTGGAGCGTGTTGTCAGACCGTTTGGTTCTACTGGTTAAGTCCATCACGCATCAAGAAGATCATGGAGAGGCAAGGAGTACGTGGCCCTAAACCTCTCCCTCTTGTCGGCAACCTCCTCGACATGGCTTCCATGGTTGCATCCGCCAACTCCAAAGACTTGCCTTCCATCCATCACGACCTTGTCCCCCGACTCCTTCCACATTATGTCCTTTGGTCCAAGATATACGGTACATATATTTTCTAAATAGTGATATGGTTATTGGACTCACTTATTGCACATATTATTTTATAGGATTGCAACAGCTACACGTTTACGGAAATGGTATTACTATAATCCTTTATGCATGTACATTTGCAGGGAACAGATTCATATATTGGAACGGATTTGAGCCGCGATTGTGCCTAACTGATACGAACCTGATAAAGGAATTCCTGTCAATGCACAGCTATTCCTCGGGCAAGTCATGGCTGCAGCGACAGGGATCGAAGAATTTCGTTGGCGATGGTTTGTTGATGGCCAATGGAGACAACTGGCACCGGCAGCGTCACCTTGTCGCTCCAGCTTTCATGGCGGATAAGCTCAAGGTGACGTGGCATAATTAGTTATAGGATTGATCTATAACTGAAGTCACATTTCTTTCATTCACATTATCCTTTTTTGGAACTTGTCTGTTAATTAATTATTTGGAGAAATCAAGGATGTAATGAGCTGTTTTAAGGGTCATGTTGGTACTGTCAAGCTAATTAATCATTAATTAAGTTAAATTAATCAGGGTTATGCTGTTCACGTGTTGGAGTGCACTAGGGGCATGGTTCAGTCACTGGAAGATCAGGCTGTGTCCGGGAGGACGAAGGTTGAGATTGGTGGTGTTATGGCTAGGCTCACAGCAGACATCATATCGAGGATCGAGTTTGGAGATGGATTCGAGAAGGGGAAGAGGATTTTCGAGCTTCTCAAGACGTTACAACGGCTTTGTGCTCAATCTACTCATCATTTGTGCCTTCCAGGAAGCCGGTATCTAGTCATATTCTCATAACTTACATTGTGTATGACAGGATAGTACTCTTAGAATGTATTATTCAACTCAACTGAATAAGATGACGAAGCCAACAACTCAGATAATCCGATCAATTGATTGGGACATTATTTATCAAAATAATACTTAAATGTCTAACACGCACGATTGACTCATGTTCTGTCTCCAACTTCCAGTGAATACAATTATGATACATCAATGTTTGTATGTAGGTTCTTTCCAAGCAAATACAACAAAAGCATCAAGGCGCTGAAGGCGGAAGTTGACACACAACTACAAGAGATCATAGACAGCCGAATGGAGGATATAAAGATGAAACAAGGCAGTTCCCATGGCAACGACTTGCTTGGTATCCTACTCGACGGATTGTTGAAGAACGACAATGGGCTATTGAGCATGGATAATAAACGACTGATAATGGATGAGTGCAAGACATTCTTCTTCGCAGGACATGAAACCACTGCACTCTTGCTTGCATGGACTATGATGCTCCTTGCAAGCAACCCTTCTTGGCAAGATAAAGTTAGAGAAGAAGTGGCTCTAGTTTGTGATGGCTCTCCTCCTTGTGGTGATCATCTTCATAAGCTCTCTTTGGTGAGTTTCTTAAATGCGTATTCGGATAATTTTTTCTATTATACGTGTATTATACTCATATTTCTGTTATAATTCATATATCATGTTTTTGTTGTTCTGTGCTAAGATGTGTAAAATAAGCTACACACTTTTATTAAGAGATGACAACAGCATTCTAGAATATCAGAATCTATCAATGGTTGAAAGTAATCGTGTCATGATGGTTGTCACAGAATCATGAATATCAATAACAATTTAGAAAGCAGAAACGGATACCGTGACACCTACCAACACAAACAAATGATTAATTGTTAGGATATATTCAAGAGTGTTCATATTACTATCGTAGGACAATATGTCTATTGCATAGTTTTGGATATGTATGTGTCTCAATAGAGGTACTAGGCAAAAACAAAACAAAGCAAAACAAATGACACATAATCCTGTTAGGTCCAGGTGTATGAAGGAAGAGATATATAATTTTATTCTTGTTATATTTTTATAACACAGAGCTTGTTTTCTTATATCCATATAAGTCGTTGAACTGATAATCACTTGTTTACGAAAATAGATTGTTTATCATTGAGATAGCTCCTCGTCACCATAGATAGTAATAGGCAATCTATGTATTTCTATGTCCTAGTTGGTATTGTTGATGCCTTTTTCCCTTTTTTGTTGGCCTAGAAGTTTGGGAGAATGTTTTGATTGGTTTCTCATTCGTCCCAGTTGTTGGATGCTTTATGGATGTCTTCTGCCCTCTTGAATTGCATTTTTGTAGTTTATGCATCTAGCTAGATCCAACTAGAGCTTGAGCTGTATGAAGCTCAACTCAATCATCGTTCGGAAGCATACTTGTTTACTATAAATAGTTGTCAAAGTACTTTTAAGGTTCTTCCAATAAGGGAAGAAACATATGGGCTACCATACATATAAACTAGCTAATTTGAATATCACTACAAAGTACTCCCACTAAAAAAGAGTTCAAGAAGGTCAATCCTAGTCAGAAGACTCGTAACAATCGACGACTTCATTGTATCCCAACAGAGCAATTGATTAAGTATTTCGGATATAAGTAATGAAGTAGACATGATGAACTTGTGAGTTCTGTTCGTGATTTGAAATAAAAATCTTTATGTAGTGTATTAGCAATTCTTTACGGTGCGTGGTTCATGCTCAAGTTGCTCATATATCTGTAACTTAGCTGACTGCTTGATAGCATAAACGTCGTTGCCTATAAACTAATCTTTACTTGATGAACTTGTGCAGCTAAATCTTGTAATAAACGAGTCGATGAGGCTCTATCCACCAGCAACGGTACTACCAAGGATGGCATTCGAAGACTTCAAGCTAGGTGACCTCTTCATTCCAAAGGGCTTATCGATATGGATTCCTGTCTTGGCCATCAATCACAGCAAGGAACTATGGGGCGAAGATGCAAACGAGTTCATTCCACAGCGTTTTGCATCCAGGACATTCAAGCCCGGAAGTTTCATTCCATTCTGTACTGGTCCTCGGAACTGTATCGGACAGACATTTGCCATGATGGAAGCTAAGATCATATTGGCAACCCTGGTTTCGAGGTTCAGGTTCTCGATCTCAGAGAGCTATCGCCACGCTCCTGTTGTCATTATGACGATCAAACCGAAGTACGGCATCCATATTCGCCTAGAGCCATTATCTTAATGTTTTAAGTTTGTCATGTGCGCGTATGGAAGAATAAATATACATGATAGTTCAATGTTTGAGTTAGTTTTTGAAACAAGCACAATAAAAGTTTTGATGCTTTTATAGAGAAAACATATCATAAAGTAATGAAAGTGTCAAATCCCCGTCACAAGAAATGCTTGTGAAGTGATGTATTAAAAACTGATATTGTACTTATAACCGGTTCTTATGTTAGAGTCGGTTCAGATGAAGATTCGATTCTTGAATTTTCAGTTTTGATTTTCCAACAAGTTTCAAAATGGTTAATAAAAAACAAAGTAATGCAGGAAATGCAAATGATATCATATTTATAGTGGTTCGTCCCATCTTGATCAGAACTTTACATCTTTATAAGTACATTCTTTGCTCTCTTTACTCACAGCTTATCAAACTGTAAGACTTCGTTGTAGTTCTTTTATCGTAGGATACTACACACGATTATCTACGTCTAACCCTAAACTAAACAATCCCCTTGCAAACCACACCCTTGTAGCTTGACTCAACGAAACTTACAGAATCTTGATCACGGTCAACAATAAATCACAGCTCCACAAACGTGATCAATACGTACAACTTGATTATACAACTCAACAAACCAATGGACATAACAAGTTTGACACCATTATCATACAGTAATGAACATTGAGCACATCTAAGGTTAGAATTCACCTCAACCTCTTCATTGTAAAATCAAAATTCAAACCTTCTTCGAATTAGCAAGATTAAAGTTGAATACTCTCCTCTTCATCTTTATCTTCATCACTCCCTGAGTTATCTCATATTATCCATCATTGCTTTCTTTATGTCAGCTTCAAAAGAAAGGGTTTCTTGCTTTGATGATTCTTGCTTCATCAAGTAGCAATCTTTCATAAAATGACCTATTTTTTCACATTTAAAACACTAAGCTTAAATGATGAAGAACCTTTAGGCTTAGATTTAGAAGAATTTCCCTTTCTACCTTTGAAATTTTTAGTAAATTTTAAATACTTCTAGGTCAGAAATATAAGGCTGTCTTCATCTGCTATTGAAGATTCAGGTTCTTCCTTAAGAGTTGGTTCTATAGAGAGAGTCATTCCTTTATCTTTCTCAGCAACTTCAATAGCATCATGATGTTGTAAGAAATTTTCATGTGTCGATAATAATCCAATGAGATCATCAATCATTATTTCTTCCAAAATTCTTGACTTCTGGGATTACTGTAACTTTTGGTTCCCATGATCTAGGAAAACTTCTCAGAATTTTGCGAAACTGCTTCTCTATACTAATTGGTTGACCAAGTGAATCCAACTCATTAACAATATCAGTAAAATGAATATACATCTCAGAGATAGATTCATCCATTTTCATAATAAATAAACTCAATTTTGTGTGAGGAGATCAATCTTAGAACACTTTACCTAGCTTGTGTTCTCATATGTTACCAGAAGTTTGTCTCACATCTCTTTTGTAGATTTATAAGCAGAAATCCTGTTGTATTCTTTTGTAGACAAGCCCCATATGAGTACCTTTTTTACCTTTGTATTTTTTTTTCATCCTTGTAAGATCATGTTCATCCTATTTGTCTTCTGGTTTAGGAATTATCTCTCCTTTGTCATTCTTCATTTCAACCTTGAAGGATATGTCCTGATGATCTGCAATAGTTGAAAATTTTTAGTCTAGATGTATGTTTCCATGCGTTCCTTCCAGTGAGAGTAGTAAGTGTCATCGAAAAGAGGCCTTTGTGATGAGAGTCCCTCTCTATAATGCTGTGAACTGGGGAGGATGAATTGAGTATTTAAATTTTTTCGAATATTTGTAAATTGAAGTATCAAAAATTGATATTGTACTCAGAACCTATTCTTATGTGAGAGTCGATTCTTATAAAGAGTTGATTCTTGATCTTTCAGTTTTTGTCTTCTTATAAATTTCTAAATGATTAATAAAAAACATACAATATAGGAAATATAAATGACACCAGATTTATAGTGGTTAGTCCCCGACTTGATCAGGGATTTACATCCACTCTTTACGCACAACAATAACACCATGTAAATCATTTTATAAGTACATCCTTTGTTCTCTTTGCTCATAGCTCACTAAATTGTAAGACATCACTATAGTTCCTCTATCCTAGGACATTACACACGATTATCTATGTCTAAACCCAGACTAGACAATCCCCTTTCAAACTACACCCTTGTATCTTGACTCAACGACACGTACAGACCCTTGATCACGGTCAACAATCAATCATAGCTCCACAAGTGTGATCAATACATATAACTCGATTATACAACTCAATAAACCAATGGACATGAAAATCTTGACACCATTATAATATACTAAAGAACATTGAGCATATCTAAGAATTCACCTTAAACTCTTCATTGTAAAATCACAATTCAAACATTCTTCGAATCATCAAAATTAAAGTTAAAAACTCACTTTGAAAACACTCAAATTCTTATTCTCCTTAGGCTCTATGTGATTTGATGAGTTTCAAAACAATCCCGATGTTTGTTAAATATTCGCTTCACTGTTACAAATCAGGAACATAGTGGACAATGTGGAAGACAAGACACAAATAGTCAAAGCAGGTTTTTACCAAGTCTCCTAGGTTTTAGGAGGTTTTTCAACAAATCAGTTAAAACAGATTTATCCCAAACCGTTCACTACTCACATTCTGAAAAAGAAATTTTTATGAATCAAAAATATGAATACAAAATAGAAAATATCTTTCAGAGATCATGGGTTTGAAAAATTAAGGTTTTAAAACAGAAACGATTACAGCTCAAAAGACGGCTCTTCAAAAATTATTTTTCATTTTGACCCTATGTGCTCAATAATTTGAACTATAGGATAAGATATCGTATTTCACTATCCTTATATAAATATCTAGACTGTACATCTCCATATTGCATCCACTAGATCTTGTTTACTTCATGAGTTGTATTTAATCTTTAACCAACCTTCAATCCATGATCTTCAGGTTAATACAAAAACCTTCAAATCCATTCATATTTGACAAAAAACTCCATGTATTCATTCAAGCTTTTAGCCTAAATATGCACCTACATACATATAGACTCAAAACGATGTTAGTGCATATTTATTTGTTCTCTGATCAAAACACATGAGATTCTACACAAAGATTATCGGGAATTTGACTTGTGACATTGTTTTCTGGTTTAAGGTAATTCAAAGACACACTGGCTCAACGGGGAACAAAACTTATTAACTATATGTTATGTTAGACAAGTAATTTCATATAGTATGAAATTAAAGTACAATACAGTACTATTCTAGAGTTTTTTAATCACCTCCCACAAGTATGGTAGATTGAATTAATTAAGATTATATAATCATAGCTACATAGAGAAGTCTTGCATTGAGTCACTGTGCCGGATTAATTAAGCTTAAATAATTTTTGTATAGCTGAGTCAAGGTGAGTAAACCACTGCTCCTAAAGTCATGAATTTTTTAAGTACAGTATTGATTTCCCTTGAACTTATTTTCGGTGTGTTTTCATTGTTCCCACCAAAGAAGCAAGTCAAACATAATTATAACAATGTAATTATCATATTATGGACTAAACAATAACATGACCACGTATCGAATATATGTGGTACTACTTATGAGGCGAATTCGACTAAGAAAGCAAGCGTATGATGCATCCCATTGAAGAAACACATCATTTTAGCATAAAGCTATGTACCCGAACCGAGTAGAGTTTTTTCGAGTTCAATCTCGAACACTTGCTATTTATCTCGAGTCAAATATCAGTCGAACTAGAAACCATTAAAAATTTCAAACTCAAACCGAATTCGAGTATTGTTCATCGAGTTTCGAACTACTTTACGAACAGTTTGACGGGTGACGAATCGAGTCAAACCCGAATCGAATCCTACCAATGCTACTGTATTACTCGATAAAATCATATACCCATTATCATAGAATTTATATTTAAGCATCCATTTCAATAGTTCAAATAGCTCACTTTCAAACGCCATGAAAAGAGCTCATAATAGATGGACAACTACCAAGTTGGAGTAGCAATGCATTAATATGTTGATAACCGATCATAGTTTAGTATCGAACAAAATAAAAGCATACATCACAAACCAATAAGCAAAAAATCAAGTCTTTCTGCAGCAATATATGAAAAAGAGCTGTTCGACCAAACAACAATATCATCTACTGCAGAAGCAAAAAAAATCAAAAACAACAACAAGACTCATCGATGGATGAAAATAAAATGGAAACAAGTCGAGTTTTCGTCAAATAGTTCGATCGAACTCGATTTTGAACGAATCCGATCGTAATCGCGTGTGTATGTTTTTGTGAGTATTGTTCAAAAACTGTATGTTGGGGACATTTTCCGAAGTTTCTGTATTTAAATAAATTGAAATTACCACATTATCCATTTAAATTGTTAATCCAAATATTTTTGTCATTTGTTCTGTGCAAGATATTTTTCTATCTTAGATTGGTGTTGATAGTTCTCGTATAAGCTATTTATTATTTTTGTTTTAATTTTTTAGTTAAGATATAATCATGACGATTGGATATATATTAGATTATAAATTTTAGATTAGTCTTGCTTAAAAAAAGTTATATTGTGCTTTGTTTTTTATGAGATTATTTTTTTTTTCTAGTCAATATACGATGGATGCTTAGAGGAGGAATCGATATATTGTTTTAATTTTAATTGATTAAAATATATATTAGAAAAATTCCCCTATGATATGCAAATAAAAACCCCAAAACATATCACCTTTATCTGTATCTATATCACAACACCACCACCACCTCCACCATTACTACCACACCCGTCTCCTAATTCCACCACCGTCTGCTCTCACCGTCTTCGGCACCAATAATTCAACGATGCCACACTTTTCTCTCTTCGCTACCTCTGCGTCGTCCTCATTCCTTCTCGGCCCTCACACACTTACCTCTCCAGGTCAGCTTTTGCATCGTTTTCTAATGATGGAGTGATAGTGGTGGAGGATGAGGCGGTGGAACAAAGGATGGGGATAAAGATGATTATGGCGATGTCGGAGGTTTGTCAGGGATATGAACTAATATTGTGTCAATATAATTTTGTATTTCAATCAGCATGTTTTTGTTTTGATTGAAGAAAAAGAGTTCAAAATGTGTGGCATTTTTTTATATCTTGTGATTTTTGTTTTCGCATTTGTTGGATTGATTGTGACAACCATTTCGAGGAAAATTTAATTGACGTGCTATTTAATTTATATATGAGCATTGTTTCGAAGTATAAATTTGAGTTTCAATCATGTTATAATATGAATATGATGTTTCCATCATATGATTTCAATTTTCTTTGAAACATTCTAATAACCAAAACCCTAATTTATCACTTTCAACTTGTTTAGGTTTGATTTTTGTTGTTGAAATAGATTGATTTTTGTGATTTTCTTGTTTTATTTTTTTTTAAATAACAAGCACACTATTTCATTCCTTCAAACACCCTATTTGAAATAGTGAGTTAGTTTAATGAAACAGTGCGCCAGTGTTTATTTTAAAAAAAAAAAACAGTGCGTCATTTCAATGACATAATATTTTCAATTTTATGGATACCTTGTTATATATTTTTGGTTTTTTTAAATTTTTTTTGGTTTTTCGTTTTAGGGTTTGGATTTGAACTTGTCAATGAAATAGGGCGTCTGAATATTCTCAATACTTCACAATCTTAAACAGTGCGCCAATACAACAAAACAAGACGCTTGAATAATTTTGTAATTTTGTTTCTTTTTTTTTTTTTGGTAAGAAAAAAACATGTTGTAAACTAAATAATGATTTTTTTCAATTCTATTGATATCATTTGTGTTTATACATTCGTTTAATCTTGTGTTATCTTAAAAAAACAACAGACGCATTGTTTGAATAACATTGACGCTCTATTTGAATAAAACAGTATGTCTATGTTATGAAAACAGTACGTCTGAATATTTTGACCATGTAATAAAACGAAGCATGTTTAATTAAGTTTTTTAATGAACGTTTGAATCAATTCACTTGAATTTATGCATGCAGTAGTCTTATTATTAAATGATTGCAATTTTCTTTATAGAGTTCGAATGAGAAAAAATCCTAATTGATCAATTTTACATTTTTCTTATTGGATTTCGTTGTTGAAATGATGTGTCATTCAGGATTGATGAGTGAAATTGAATTGGAGTGATGATTTTGATTGAAGAAAGATTTGAGTTGGATTTGAATTTGGTTTTGGATTGAAGAAAGATTTCCATTTTCACGGGTTAAGGTGGTTTTGGGTTCAGTTACTCAAAATTACATAATGAGGATGAGGGTGGTGATGTGTTGGAAAAGATGGTTGTGATGATGATGCGCTAAATTCATTGTTCTATCTGTACTCAATGTTGGTTTTTGGGAAATTATAAAGACGCACTATTTGATTATTCAGACGTACTGTTTGATTGTTCAAGCGTACTGTTTGGGACGCATTGTTTCTTTACAAATAAAAACAGTGCGTCTTTGTTATTCTCAACATTGTGCCTTTGCTATTTCTCCTTTAGGAATTTCCATCGAATTCGATTCTCCTCAATTGATGCATTTTGGGATACACTCTTTCATTGTTCTCGCATACTATTTCAGACAATGCGTCTTTACTATTACAAATAGTTGGCTTTTGATATTTCTCTTTTAGGATTTCTGAGATGAATAGAGAGTATGAAGATGAGTATGCTGATAAAGATGCCATCGAGTTCGAGTCTATTCAATTGATGCTTTTTGGGATGCACTGTTTGATTGTTCAGACGCATTGTTTTACTATTACAAACAGTATGCAATCGTCCTCTTCTTCTTCTTTATTTGGTAAGTGGCAATCAATTTTTCTGAACTCAATTTCTATCCGGTTTCATAATTTCTCGATTTAATGCCTTCGATTTTCTGGTTTGATGTGTTTCTAAGGTTTTGAGACTTGTTGTATTGAAAAACGACGCAGAGCAGTGGTGTTGGTGATGATGGAGGAGACGGCGATTGAGTTTCAAACAAAGGGTAGTGATCCACCGCAGAGGAGTGGTGTTGTTGATGAGGGAGGGAGAAGAAGAAGAAGAGGAGGACGACAAGAAGTTATGAAAAACACAAAAATATAATTTTTGGGAATTATTTTTTCAGGTTGTATGAGCTTGAGATTTTTTTTCATATTTTTGTCATGTTTTGGAATTTTCCCTCGATTAAATTTTATTTGATTGATTTAATTTTTTTTAAATGAAAATAATGCGTTGTCATATCGTTTTTCATCGAAATATTTTGTCGCAATGAATAAAGAGAATATAAATAACTAATATTAAACTACATATATAGATAAAGATATATTGAACTTGAAAAAGAGAAAAGTTATTGTTTTATTATACTAAAAGATGATTTCATATATAAAACTATTAGGATTTCATATATTTATCTCTTTGTGAAAGATTTTATATGTAAAATTATTATATATTTTTTATTTGATCCAAATGTTTTATGTTAAAATTGAGATATTAATGTTTATATGTAGTTTAGATTAGTTGAAGTTACTATCAAATTTTAATTGGTTAAGATATATGCCAGACTTTAGATTAGAATTTATTTAATTGATTTAATTTTTTTAATTGATATTTTATAAAATGACAATAATGTACTACATCAAATATTGTTAATTTGCTAAGTATAAATTTTCAACAATTGGTTTTAGTTTTGAAGTGTAAATTTTCAACAATTGGTTTTAATTTTCAACAATAATGAACTACATCAAATGATTTGTGGGTATGTTTATTTTGCGGATTAAATAGATATGATAGAACTATTTGTTTGGCTTTTTATAATTCAAGGGGATGAGACTATCATTCCCATCTAACTAACTTAATCTCTCATATAGAGAACTAATTAGTGGAGGAGGGGATAAGATAATTAGACCCAGGAGTAATAGTCCCGTCGGATGAATTATTTATATAGAAAATAATCATGTTTAATCTTGTCCCTGTTTTTTCGATATATTTGGACTCTGAATTACATTAATTAGTCCTATCCTAACTATCATAAACACACACATGACTAAACATTAAAATTATTGGAGTTTGTCATGAAGAGGAGACATAACCGTGTAGGACGAGATATGGTCGCGCATTAACAATGTAATGGGTAAACTGGAAGCTCGGTGCACGGTCTGACACAAGCTGTGCGAGACGTGAACGGTCTTGCGGGCTATGGTGAGATCTTTTCCACATAAATTCTTTCTGTTTTAATAGAAGGACTATAAATAGCAATGTATCATATTCACATGATATAGTACGAAAGTAAGAGGCTTTCTAGGATTGTCATACAAATTATGAGAGGTTTTCTCTAGGGGCTTGAACAAAACGCAAGGTGAGATTTAATGGTTTGAGAGAGACAATCATTGTGATCATGTGATTAGATTAGTGAATTCTTTCTTGTGGAGGGTTTTTCTCCCGACGATCGTGTTTTCTCTACTTTAAATCTCGTGTGTTGTTGTTTCAATTCTTGTTCGTGTTGATCATTTCTTGATTATGCTATTCAGATCCATCGGATTCTCGGGGTCTAATTCGTAACAAATGGGATCAAAGCTGCAGGCTATGTCAAGCAGAGGAAAAGATTGAATCTTTGCGATAAAAATCGGATCTTTGATAAAGATTAAAAATTTTTGGGGTTGGTAAGTTGCGCGAACGAGAAGATGGTGAATACGATGAAGTTCGAGACTGAATCGATCACTGGGAAGACGAACTTCAATATCTGGCAGAGTACGATCAAGGATATCTTAGTTCAACAGGGACTATCGAAGACACTTAAAGGCTAAAAACATGTTGACATGAAGTAGGAAGATTAGGAGGAGATAGAAGAGAAGGTTACAGCCACCATTTGCTTGAGTCTCGTGCCAAAGGTGAAATACCAGATTTTGCGGTGACTTCTCCTAAGATAATGTGGGAGAAACTGGAAAAGATCTATATGTCGAAGTCGTTGTCAAACCGTCTTATCATTGAAGAAAGATCTGTGTGATCCGAAGATGAAGGAAGGTATGGGTGAATGATCACGTGTCTGAATTTAACAGGTTGGTGACTCATTTGATCAGTTTAGAAATAAAGGTAGATCTTGAAGATCAAGCCTTAATCTTATTAAAGTCGCTTCTAAGTTTCTATTTTGCACCGGAAAAAAGTATTGATTCTAATTAGTTTGTAGACTCAGGATGTTCTTTCCATGTTCATCGAAGTAGAGATCTGCTTCACAAGTTTGTACCCAATAGTGGAGGTTCCATACGGAGGGGCAATAGTGAGACATGCAAGATCTTTGAAATAGTTACGGCCAAAATCAAGAGGTTTTATAAGACTGTTCATACCTTGTGAGTGTTAGATTTGTTCCTAGTGTGAGAAAAAAAATCTAATCTCAATTCGTCAGTTGAATTCCAAGTGTTGCAGGATATTTATGAAGGGCGGAGTGATGAAGATATGTAGAGGCGTTACGGTCGTGATGAAGGCTCAGAAGATAAACAACCAATTTAAGTTGATCGGGTACACGGTTATGGAGACAGAGTTTCAAGGACAGCCGTACAAATGCCAAGACGGAAGCCAACACTAGAGTGTCAGGAAGCCGAGGGATGGATCAGGTGACAATCTCAGGGGATTCTCGTACAGATGATGTAGTTTCAATTAGTTATCGAGGGGTTATCGGATTTAATGGAGCCACTATTGCGGTGTCTAGATTATTGCAAAGGGCTTGAGTAGCACGAGAGGTGTGGGTGCAAAAAAAAATCAACGGATGACAGAGAGAACTGAGGATGGTAGAGTATCATCGAGGATTACTGGTCGGTACATATGGGTGTCGAAGGCGAAACAAAGGTGATAAGCCTCGTCTTTAAGGTCTCAGGATCTCAATAAAGAAGAGTGTGTTGGAGCGTCCCTATTACAGAAAACGGGGTGCAAGTTCATGCCCTGGGGTGAGGGGGTATGAAGGTGACTACTCAAGTTTAAGTACTTTGTGTGTTTAGGGAGGCTCGAACCGGTATTATGAATCTCTTCACCACAAAGGAGGAGATTGTTGGAGTTTGTTATGAAGAGGAGACATGGTCGTGTGGGATGAGACACGGCTATGCGTGATGGGTAAACTAGAAGCTCGACGCAAGGCCTGGCATGAGCCATGCGGAACATGACACGGTCGTGCAGCCTATGGCAAGATCTTCTTCGCGTTAAATTTCTCTGTTTTAATAGGTTTATAAATACCCATGTACATATTCACATGATATAGTATGAAAATAAAAGACTTTTTAGGATTGTCATAAAGATTGTGAGAGAGTTTCTATGAGATTTGAGAAAAACATAAAGTGAGATTGAGTGAATTATGTAACTCGATTAGTGAATTGTTTTTTGTGGAGATTTTCTCTCGACGATCGAATTTTCCCCACGTTAAATCTTGTGTGTTGTTTTGATTTCTTGTTCGTGTTAATAGTTACTTAATTGTGATATTCAGATTTTGGATCTAATTCATAACAAAAATATACTGCACTAAATAATCCCAAGATTATTAGTCCGAGGATTAATAATCTAAATTTATTTTATTCTCAAAACAAAAACCCTGAGTTGATTATCACATGATGACACCAATTAACAAAGTAGGTTCACACTCTAATTCCAACTGAAAATAGCGACCACAAGTAAGGGTTTTTAACCGAAAACAATTTTGACTATATACATAAGACAGCAAGACGTCAATCTTACCAAGCTTTGATGAACTAGCGGAATACATGCTGCTAAAGACCACACAACTTCAACAAGAAAATCCAGTTGATTTGTCAGCAAGCTTGCTTGTACGTGCTCAGATATCCAGCATAGCCCTCTGTCATCGCAAATTCGTAGGGCAACTCAACAAAAGAAGAAACCCTATAGTCTATACATGTCTTGCATGAACTATGATACAAATATCACTCGGGCTCTTGATCAGGAACTCATACATTAACTTTACAGCACCTCAAGTGCAACTTCAAGCATGACACCATGTATAACTTCCGTACCTCGAAGGAAAACTAACTCTCGACAAGGCAACAAGAGTTTGAAGGACCTTTTGAGCCAGCACAACCAAAACGGTGATCCTACCAGATCACTATTGATAGGACCCCTGAACTTGGGTGTTCTGATATGTCGTCTTCTGGGGTGGCTTATACTGGTAAGCGCTTTGCTGTGTGTAGTAGTCCTGATAAGAGACTTCTTGAGGGTTGGTGCTGTTGTATGCACCTTGTTGTTGCTGCTGAATCGTGCTGCTGTGGTATGCACCATGTTGTTGCTGCTGAGTCGTGGTGCTGTGGTATGCACCTTGTTGCTGCTGAGCTGTGGTGCTGTGGTAAGCACCCTGCGGTTGCTGCTGAGCCATAGTACCGTGGTATGCACCTTGCGGTTGCTGCTGAGCCGTGTTGCTGTGGTGTGCACCTTGCTGTTGCTGCTGAGCCATGGTGCTGTGGTATGCACCTTCTTGTTTCTGCTGAGCCATCATCCCATGGTATGCGCTGTACTGGGAATAGGGGTCGGGATAGGGACCTGGATGAGGGATGCTATGTGTCCCAGGAGCCATGTAGGTGTGAGCTATGTATTGGGCAGTGTTCGGATGATCAGTTGGGGCTAAGGCATCAACGGAAACATCATATCCGCCAGTGGCTGGCGGATCTTGAGGTTTCGACCTTGTAACAGCAGCAGCCTGGATTACAGCATGTAAACGTTCAGATGTAACTAACTTTGAATGTATCTTCACAGAAATGCTAACAGATAAAACTTAGTTTTATCTTCCAAATTCCAAATAAATCAACGATAAAGGCTCTTCAGCCTCTTCCATAAACTACCTTAGCAAAAACAAGTCATCTTTCATTATTTTATCTTTTGTTTCTTCTTTCTTCTTTTTTCCGTTTTGTTCAAGAAGCATTTTCTAAAATGTCATTTTCACAAATGTTTTAAAAAACTTTTGTAGGTTAGTTCCTCAAAAACAGATTGGGTGGCTGGACAGGAAAGAGGCACCAGCAAAGAGCACTTAAAAATGATCTTGCCGGCGCAAAAAAAAGCAGCCGGACAATTAGCACCGTATGCCACTTCATTTCAAAAGCACAATATCATTTAGATGCCCCGTCTGACCACCTTTAACAACTCCAACCGGTGAGCCTTGCAGCAGAAAGAGTCACTTTGACACATTACATAACCCTTCAGCAAACATCAAAAGTTAATGGCTAATAAAGGTGAAAATGCCAGACGAAAACTTCTTCCACAAACAAATGGTCACCTGCACCATAGAGCATAGATACAAAAGCAAACAGGATTATAACTTGACTAGCTCAATTTACTGACTTCACACTTGCAAACGGTTAACAATGATCACCGACAGACTACTTATCTTTTCCGTAACTTAAGTATTGAGTCCGAAAGACGTTCTTTTAATAATTCATGTGCCAAATCAGAAGATTAGAAGCACATACAAGCGGAACCAACAGAACAAAGCATTACTTCTATATAAACAATGGACAAGGTATATGACTGAAGCTGAAGGAGAACATACCTCAGTAGCATCCTTGATGTTGCTGCCTCCTGGTGCATAACTTCCTCGTGCATAATTAGGTGCTACAGCACCATTTGGGTAGTTAATCTCAACAGGGCTATCCACTGATAGGTATCTGGAAGAAAAGAACATGTAAATGAAAATAAACAGAAACTAAAATACCAAAAAGCATGCAGTCTAATGGTTGACGGTTTGGGCTGCATTTGTCCCTACCGAGACGGATTTGGCTGAACGGGGTAGCTTGGTTCCAAGTCATATGCACCACCCTTGAAGAGAAACAGTGGAAGTGAGTCAGTTCTGGCCTAGGCACGTCAGTTTCATCTAAATCGAGGGAATCAAATGGCCTTCAGCCCATGCATTGCTGAAATCTAACACATTCATCCTTTGAAAGGAGCATTGCATCCCGCAAATACTCCTACAACTTTCACACGTTTTGCAGACTGGGAAAAATGTGATGCCAACAACAGTAATGACTTCTAATGCCATCAATTAAATATAATACAGGTCATCTGGAAAGATGACATCATTTCATGCACATAATGTTCATTAAAATGCTGACACATACATGATGAGATAGCCCCTGGTTTCACTAATGCTTCCCTTTACCTCAACCCCAAGTACACTACTGAAACTTTAGGGAGAAAAAGAAAAAGGAAAACAAAAACAGAAACATAGAACTGAAATATACAACAGAGCTCTTACACGCCATTCATTCATAATTCCATTCCCTACATCAGGTAATTGGTAATCTTAAGGAAATCATCTCTTTGTCTCCAGCGTGCTAACAGAAGTTGAAAAGACACCTAAGGTACCTGTGCTAATGATAATTGACCTTAACAGCATTCAGTGTTCGTGTGTGTGTGTGTCGTTGGGGGGGGGGGGGGGGGGGG
>LIEC01010742.1:62351-95636 GCA_001925005.1 Drosera capensis
GTTCACAACTAAATCCAAAGCTTGAAAGGGGAAAACTCCTTTTTTTTTTTTTACTAAAAGGAGAAAACACTTTAGCACCATAATCTTTAACCGAAGAATTCAAAGAGCGTTCACACACAAACTTGTAATGCTATTAGCAATTTGTGTGCATCATTAAGCTTGAACGATGAAAGGGGAAAACTCCTCCTCTTTTTTTTTTTTTTTTTTGGTCTAAAAGGGGAAAACTCTTTAACACCATAATCTTTATCCGAAGAATTCAAAGAGCGTAGAAACACAAACTTGTAATCCTATTAGCAATTTGTGTGCATCATTATTTGTGTGTATCATTATTAATAGTCTATTTAAACCTAAGTTTGGTGTTCTTACCCTCAACCACTTCTCTTAAACACTTTGTGTTCTGGTTAATAAAAAGAGTGTTCACATGACAGGGAAATCACAGCGACCACCTTACAGATTGAAAATCATGGTCAAGTTGGAAGCTTCACCAAATAACTTACCCTGAAAGCATTGTACCCAGGGCTGACACTCTCTAATGGACCAGGGAACAAGGTTGGTCCTCTACCAGGATACCCAGCTGGATGAGCATACCCAGGGACTGGTGGTTCTAAACCAGGCTCTTCTCCAGCATTCGCATTCCGCAAGATTCTTGTTCTCAATCTTGATGCTACCTCCACCAGAGCATCTTTAACTACGGGAAAGCTCCCGGATACCTGGATGATAGGGCTTCTCCATAAGCATATTGCAAATATCATGAGAAAAGATCTTGATCTCAATGTTGGTGTGTGATAGAATTAATGGCAGGACAAAGCCAACTACGACTTCAATATGGAAATATTACATGTACAAGCTCTTCGTCTTTAGAAGCATTTGGCGGCTTGTCCTCCTTCGGGTGAACACGTATGTCTGCCTTGGTTCTCCACCTCATCTCATTTATAATAGATCCGCCTTCTCCAATTATACATCCAATCTTGCTAGATGGTACAAGAATTCTCGTGGTAACTATACCTTCATCAGAAAAGTCACTAGTTTTATGTTGAAGCTGAAGTATTGCATCAATTGTCTGGGACCAAGGGTTCACTAGTGTCTGAAACAGTTAAATCAATCGATCAACAACTTCATTTAAAAAAAAATTGATCAACAACTAGACAGATACGTAAAGGTCGCAAGATATCTATATGCCTTCAACAGTTAGTAGTCCCAAGGCACATGAGATAAAGAATTCATGTGCAGTCGAAGTGGCTGATTGGCTGTGGATGACATACTTCAAAAGGTCACATCGGAAGGATAGTACAATTCACCTCAAAAGCTGAGACACAAATAACACGATCTTCGGAATCTGTTGTTGCCTCTTCAACTTGGACATTGGTACCTGTCTCCTGCTCTAACTGTTTTATATTCACACCACCTCTGCCAATCACTGCGCCAATCTTCTTCTCTAGGCACAAAATTTTGAGCGAAAATTTACCCGAAGGATCTCCACCATGTCTCATGGGACTATCAAGGTAACCAAAAGGCACCGATCTAGGAGAAGGATTCCTAAACCCCCCCATCCATGGACCCGGAGGCATGTGGTCACCCAGAAGAGGCCTATTAGACATTGGAGGAGCATGATGGTGAAAACGCCCAGAAGCACTCATAAAATTGTCCTTCCGAGGATTTTGGTGCAACCTTGTCGAAACATCAAAAAGGGCAAGTTTCACTCGATCTGGTCTTCCAGATATCTGCTTCACAAAAATCCAAAATATCAGTTGTAAAGATGCTCTGCACAGACAAGAAGGATGGCGGAGAAAATCACAGGATATTGTTTCCGAGCACTAATGCTAGTGATAATAAAAAAGGTGAAATAGTATCCTAGTGAATGCAAAACTCTTAGCTCCCTCTAATGCAGAACCAAGTTTAATAGATCAAACATTTACAGTTTAACCAACTCTGCTAGTCAGCAGCATTGTCATCAACAGTTATTTTTTGATTGACAGTTAATCTATGTGGGCCGAACTGATAAATACTATGGTAACACACTTACAGCATATGGTTTACAGAAGGGTAGAACTAAAACTAAGCAGTCAGTCTATTCAGACATATGAAGAACTTGAAACAACCATCATCCTGATCTCAATAGCTTGTATAACACAAATGAGTATGATCCCTTGAACTCATCCCCAGAAGATATAAGAATTTGCTCAAATGGCATGCACGCCTATTAGGGCTATTTCTAAGTCCAGGCAAGCAGGAAACAACAAACACCTTCTATTTATGTGCCCTCATCCACCCATCCAACAACCAGCTGCCCTTTCAGACTCCCACCATAGGTTACAAAACCAGCAATATACCCGCAGGATTCATCAGATTAAAATCATTTGTCCATGCATACAAGTTCAACCAAGCGATAACACAATCTAATGGATGCATAAGCAAGAAAAAAACAGATCATAAATCATTTGCATCAGCCACATAAAAGGAACCCAGACCAAATTCTCACAAGTACAAAAGAACAAAGCAAAATCGAGAAGGATTTCACAAGCAGCTCAAGAAAAACAATACAAGGATAAAATAACAACCTGCACTAATTCGTCACTGCTCATGGCGCAAATTGGTACATGGTCTTTAGGAAGTACACGAATATTAGCTCCAGTTTCACTCCGCAGTTTCTGGATGACATCTCCACCTTTGCCAAGGATGCATCCTACCAAGTTATTTGGCACAAGAAGACGAGCAATGACCTCCGAATCATCTTGTTCATCTTCATCCACACCACCAAAGAAGTCTTCCTCAGTAACCCTGCTATGAACTCTCATGAGAGCATCTTGCGCGGCACAATGTGGCCGCATCCTCTCATTCTCCTCATTATGATCCGACTCTTTCTTCGAAACTCTTGTCGGCGGACTAAATATCATAATCACTCTGTCCTCTGACCCTGGAATAGATTCTCCAACTGTTATCTTTGCATGAGTTTCATCCCTCAACGCATTAATTATGCTACCGCCTCTTCCAATGACACCACCAATCTTTTTCGACGGACAAAGTATACGATACACGGTATCAGCAGGACCCAAATCCCCAAAGGATCTGTCATGCTCGCGACCACCACCAGCATGCCCTCTTCCCTTCTTGCTCGAGCCCTTTTTCTTAAACTGACGTTTCTTAAGGAAAGAATTCCTTTCACCCTCCATGATGCCACCACACTAACTTCAATCAGTACACAATATGCCTTTGAGTTTAAATACCTATCAAAGAACCCGCTCATCAGAATAGCATACAAACCATAATCCCACCATTGTCCCATAGAAGACAATGAATGAGTGAATATCACTCCTTCAAGCATAGAGAAAAAATTGAAAGGGGAGACAATACTGGGCCAAGCTTCCACAAATATCGAGGGAGAAAAAACAAGGATGCAACAACCCAGAACGATAGTAATCAAGCAATGCCTCTCAAATTACAATGCCTCGAAGCACCAGAAAATCAATTCCGCAATCAACTACTACCACTTCAAAAAACACAATAAAAGCCCTTTATGACTACAATACCTTTAACAAACCAATAAAACCTCTTCATACGCTTAGCAAAACGATAAACGACAACATCAAGTTAATTCTCTATCCTCTTCATTTAGCTATTTGTTAACACGAACGGGAACCACAGTGGATTTAACAAAACCCTAAAAACAAAAAATCTCATAAAAAAACAACTCATTCTCTTAAGCATTCAATCATTCAGCTATCAACATGCCAATGCACAAATGACACCAGCACTTTGCTCTCTCCCCAATCAGTCTTCTATTCTCAACAAAGAAAACGAGCCCAATCGCCAATTGGAGCCAGAAAACACCCAATTATCCCAACAAGACCCCATTTTCGCAACAAACCGAGCATTTCTCCGAAATCAATATATTCGTAGAATAACTCGAAAAATTCAAACGATTCGATGTGGAGACAGTGAAGTGAGATTTGAATCGATGAGAATGAGAGGCTTACTTGGGTGATGAGTGATTTGAGTGAATCGATGGACTCAGCGGCAGTGTTGTGAATGCTGCTGCTGCTCGATCTCGGCGTCGAGGGAGCAGAAGAGAAGAGAGAAGAGATCGAATTTAGGGAAGTGAAAGATTAGGGTTTTGTAGATTCGTTTTCCAAAATATTTCATATAAGTTAGGAATGCACAATTCGGTGACAAGCAACATGTGTAATCATCGTAGATATTCTTTTATCTCAAATAAAATATAATATTATCTCAAATA
The DNA here is from genome assembly GCA_001925005.1 of Drosera capensis. NCBI lineage: Eukaryota > Viridiplantae > Streptophyta > Magnoliopsida > Caryophyllales > Droseraceae > Drosera > Drosera capensis. The sequence goes on from LIEC01010742.1 coordinate 66,586, forward strand.
TAATATAATATCATCGTAAATATGTTTTGTTAGGAATGATGTTAGAAAAAATTTTAATTAATTCAGAATTAAAATTCAAAATATAATCTATTATTAATATCTCACAATAGTTTTATAAAAAATAATATTTAATTATATTAAATTAGAATTCAAAATATATGACATTTAATTATATAAAACTATCACTTTATGCACCTTGTACTCTACGGATGAGTGTTGTATAAAATCTCACTAAGCTCAGTAAATTGTCAATGTCGTTAGCTAGTTAGGTACAAGTTTGTAGTCATGATATCTATAGTTGAATGGTTAAATAATTTGATAGATCATATAAACAAACTCTTATTTATATTTCAAATAAAAAAAGAAAAAAAATTACTAAAGGTGCTCATAAAAACATGATAAACGACATTCTTCATCGTCAAGTTTGTTCATAGATATTATCACTTGCTTGCATAAAATTGTGTCTGTCAAATATAAGAATAATTGGTTACACGTATCTTCGAGAATCATATAACAATTTGCACATTTATGTAGACTGTTCAATTTTGCATTTTATAGCGTAGCCACGATGGGTAGTTGCAATGGATGGACTTTATAGAATAGAACGAAGTTTTTTTAAGAGTTAATGTTTTATTTGTCACTAATCATTCAAAATGTGTAATTTCCTTTCTGTAATTTTAATTTTGTTGTTGAATTTTGTAGGCATTATTACCTATGTTGCTTTATTTATTTATTTCTTTATTATTATTATTTGTTTTTCTTTGTTTTCCTATTTTGTCCTTCTTAGATTTTGTCTACGACAGGAATATCAAGAGTTATTATTGTTTAATTTTGCATTCTCGGTGTGATTCGTAACAATCATGCTTGTTGATTCAACATCAACACAACAAGTGTACAAAAGCCAAGCATAGAGTGACAAGATGTTAATGAGCAAATAGGGTCAGGGGTATCCTGACTAAAACAGGAGCAACGATACAAATATAACGGTACATCAATGAATTAAGTAAATATTTACACGAAGAGAGAGGCGCTAATACAGATTTCACAACTAGCAGACTATTTAGAAAGGGGATATGGAAAATAAAACAGAAGTTCTTCAAGCACAGAACACGCTGGGATATAGAGATAACACTGATACAGGGGTTTGCAGACCACTAGAATTTACATTCTTGAACTTCAAACGTCAAAAACAGGCCAAAACAGCAAAGTACTGAGCTCTCACATATGTACACAAAAAACATCCAGACAACCAAACATCACCACGCCCCAAGCTCACTCCCCCTAGAAAGAGGGGGGTTTTGCAACGGTGATGAATAAAGCTACTTGCAACTCCCTCTATCTGGGTTTGCTGGCACATCTTATATACAAGATGAGCACCATAAGAGTCTCTCTTGGTGAATTCCATCTACAAAATCCAAAAGCCCCTGACACAAAATCCATGACGAGTTTGTTGATTACTACTTCATGTATGTACAGTCCTGTTGCTTCTATTCAGAGTCAAGCAACAGCCGTGATGCTTGAATTTGAGCGATCCCTGCTGAGGCAATCAAAACCTTCTACTCTAACTGCAGCCGGTTTAAGGCCAAACTTCCCTCTAGCACATCCTCCTTTGCGAGCCGATGGTGAAAGTGTTGGTGATGTAGGAGATGAAAATGACAGTGGTGATGAAGGTGAACCCTTCTTCACTCCCCGGAAGCGGGAATCTAAAACTAATGGGTTAGAGACTCTGGATGGAGGGGATCCAGAGAAGAATGGAGGTGACAATGGGGCTCCTGTTATAGATTTCTCAGCAGCATTGGCTTCCTGAAAAGCAAAATTCAGATTGTATCAAATATACTTACATTGTAACAACTGACACAGCAATCCTGGCATAAATGTATCAAATATATTTGCATTGTAATAACTGAACCAGCAATCTTGGCATAACAGACTGCAGGAAATGCTTATCACACTCGTCTATGGAGACTCTTCCTCCAATCTGTTCTCAACAACTAAATAACAAATTATCTTCGATTTCCCTACTTTCCATTCCCAATCACAATAACCCAAATAGCACATCTTGAAATACAATAACCGCATCCCCTATTTAATATAAACCAATTGGCACATTGTTTCAAATATGGTCACATTGACCGTCATGGACAAGATATCTCCAAAATCACCTCTCCAAAATTGGAAAACCCAAGGTTTCCTACAGTACCACCCGCCTTAGGGTTCGAACAGTCATGCACCAACATCTTAGCCATCAAAAATCCTTATAACCAATTAAAGTTGATAGTTCAATCTTGACAAATCAAGATGCATGACAGAAAACCGGAGGATGGCACCACAACCTAAAATAAATTTTTTCCGTAAAAAAACTACCAGCAATGTTATGGTTCTTTATGTTAAAAACAACATTTAAGTTGAGCGCTTAGGCTACACAACTATAACACAAAGACCAAACAGCATTTGCATTATAGAGAATGATAAAACTAGCAGTACAGATGAATGCACCTACACTTGAATAAACTTACCCGTGCCAGAATCATGTCAAAGAGCTCAACCCCTGCTTTTGAATCACATAAATCTTGAAGGATTCTGCTCAATTTATAAATCGACACTTAGAATCTGGACACTATTCATAAACTCTATGAGGAAAGCAGATAAATATATACCTTTTATGTCTTCTCACGGTCATCATAGATGAATTACCGACCAAACAACCCACCCTGCGAGGCTTGGGACAAGCCACCGGGTTGGGATAAATAGCTGGGTTCGGCCAAGCAACTGGCTTGGGGAAAACAACTGGACTTTTAGAGCCTCTCATCTCCTCACCACACACCAAGGCGACATCGTTCTGAACATCACAATGGTCCATCCTCCGAACAATTGAACACCTATTAACACACACACAAAAAAAAAAAAACTCAATCAAACTCTATAACAATACAGCTAACATTAATACCAATGCCACAATTACAAAAACCAGGGTTTTCATATGAAACATACAGACAAATTCAGAAACAATAAACTATTCCTTCGTTTTCTATCACAGCTCAACAACTAGATACATGAGCATCAGAATTATCATGCACATAACACAAATTCCAGTCAAATCGGCACGATTCATCTCCTAAATGCATCCCGAACAACATAATTATCACCTCAAAACATCTCAAATCCTGAGAATCAACAGATCTCTTCCAAGTTCATATCTTTATCTAAGATCTAATCCCAGATCTGAAAAACATAACCGAAAATCGATCAATTCCATATAAAAAAACCCAAAATTCCACAAACAAGCATAATCAACATGCCAAAATCCACAGCTCACAAGAAACAAACAAACCAATCAACTGATTCACCAAACAGAACATCACTCTCCAGATCTGAAATACTCATCTAAATCTCAAAAGTCAAAACCCTAACCCGATTCAAAATTCAGAAATCCACACCTAAACCACAGATCCACGATCAATCGAACCAGATCTAGCGAAAGAAAGCACGGTCCTTACGAGAGAGGTGAGCTGATCTGATCTGACCTCGGAGCTCGAAAGAAAAAGGCGAGAAAGGGGAAGAATGGTGGCGGGGTTTATATAGAGGTGGAGAAAATGGAGAACGCGTTGCTCAGAAACGGTGTCGTTTGTGTTGCAAACGACGTGGTTTTGTGTGTGGTGTGATTTATGCACGTTGTATGATTTGGTGGGATATTAGTAATTTCTTGTTGGTGCGAATTTGTCGTGGAGAGTAATCAAGGGATAGTTTTATTGACAAATTATAGAAAAATTTAAAAGTGAAGTTTTATTTATATATTAATATTAATTATAATTTTATGAATTATAAATATTAATTTTATGAAATATATATCATATATGTGTAAATTATAATTGTATTTATATATAAATTATTAAAATCAAAATAAATATTAAAATATAAAAAAATTATATTGAGTATAAAATTAATAATTGCCCCCACATTTATTTTGATATTCTAGTTGCCATAGAGTCGTTCATGAGCATGAAATTGAAAAAGTCATGTCATCCACTGACTCTGAGCCCTTGAGCTTTGGTGGGATATTAATTTCTTGTCTGTGGTAGATTGAGAATTCTTTCTTATTCTTTTCATTTTATAATTGATGTATTATTTTTATATGATATATATTTTGATTTAAAATGTGATACGTATGAAACAAATTGTGTAAATTATATATTTTAACCTAATATACATGTTACAGGACGATCAGACGTGATTTGATATGAAAACGAAATTTCTATTCATATAAATAAAATAATACAAAAAAATATATATTATATTTATCGTGGAAAAGGGATGCAACTCCTACTAATTGGCAGCCGCAACAATAAAATCCTATTCAAATCATTTTGAATTTGAATTTCAAACATTATTTTATAAATTCTAACTTTTTTTAAAAAATAAACCAAATTTTTTGAATGTCTGGGTGATTAAGTTGTTGCGGTTATCAATTAGCACGAGTTGCTTCACAAAGTCATAAATTAATTATAACACAAAATATTCTCTATAAGTGACAATCACCCTTATAATTTTGTGTTTAAATACAATAAACATTATTAATTTATTAAACTTGATTTTTAATTAATTTGTTATTTTCTCCGTCTCATGAAAAATATAACATTTTGACTTTTAATATTATTCAACACGTATTTTGATGAGCTTCATTTTATCATTAGACGATATAAACATGAAATTTTTTTAGTTCAAGTTATACTACACAACAAACAACATCATTAGTGTTTTATAAAAAATTTATCAAAAATATCGTTAGATCATTCCGTGAGACGGGTCAAAATTCATCTTGGCATCTATGCATAATCAAACTGTTGCGCTTTTCATATGACGGAGAAAGTATATTAAGTAACTCTTCTCTAATAGAAATGTCTATACATTCATATGGGTCATGATTATTTTGTACTCCATTTATCTCATATTAATTACGACGTCTTGATCCGGCATAAAAATTTATACGAGTATTGAATTTGAGTGGATTTTGATAATGACATTTACTATATCAGTTGAGAGAGGGGTTACTTGATATACTGTAACAAATAAGATTGATTTGATATTTTGTTTATTATAAGATACCATAAAAAGAAACATTGTTGTGAGGAATAAGACTAAAGGGGGTGGGGTGGGAAGGTTTGAATAGACTAATTAAATTTATTCAGAACTTAATAAGTTTAATTTCTGGACTCTACTGACTCAGTAAAGTCACAAGCCTATTATAAGATGATGATTGTCTAGTCTTCCTATGCGTAAGTAATTCTTGTTAATTAAACTTTGTTAGTTAAATTACCAATAGATAAACACAATAAGAATGCAAAAAATATAAAGACATACAGAATTTATAGTGGTTCTAACAATAGAGTTCAAATGAAACTTTTATGCATGCGTCTACTCTTTTTTCAAGAGATCAGTGTGATCAAGTAAGAAGTATTTCTCTATGTTTTAAGGTTCTTGATTGACCTTTAACCTTCTTACAGAGTGCACAAGTGATGCATTCTTGCATTATACACCTTCAAGGAAGTGATTTTCTAGAGCTCTTCTGATTCCTATGCCAAATCAACTAGTCTCAAGTCTGGAGACCTTCTTCAAATGTTTGTGAGTCTCTTGAAACACTTTGATGACATTTGTTCAAATAGATTGATTTCTATTTCAACACAGCACAGTTAGCTCTTGTATGTTTTTCAAAATTAGTTGTTACCCAAACTTTGTTACCATCATGCTTTTATATATAATGCTCTTCCATTAATTGTTGTCTTTTCTTATACTTTGAAATAATCCCAGTCATTTAGTTCCAACGAAAAATGTCCAAAACCAACTTTCAACGTTCTTAAAAACGATATGAGAATTATCCAATCTGTATAAAATTATCAATGTGAAGCAGGATTCTTATCCTGTACTGAACTTTACTATTTCACTCTACTGCCATGTTGAACTGAGGAACAGTTAGTCTTCATTGTTGGAACAAACTTGTCTTAACCACATGACTTGAATATTTTTGTGTAGTGAGGAACCTAGTTTACTGCATCAATTCACCCTTCTGACTTGAAGTGTTTAACTAGTCAAGGTGTATTTTGTTGATGTCCAAATCTACATTCTACTGAATTATTAATTTGCATCATTTTGTCAATCTGAGTTGAAACCCGTGCTTCCTCAGTTCTTTAAGAATTATTTTGCTTATTATCAATTTTTTAGGACTTGATTTGACAATTGCGATTAATATAAAACAAAGGGAGTAATTGACTTTTACTTTGTACCTGTTAGACAGACTAGTAACTTCTTATTGATTTGACAAAATATGAAGGATAGGCGAATTCGGATATGTACTAGCCTAGCTAGTTAGCAACAACTTCTTAAGAAGTAGCTAGGCTTAAGTACTTGTGGGGAAGACTCATTTGGTCCCAAACGCGAAAGGAGGATCCTATGGAACTCCCAATCCCATTTTCCACCAATAAAATAGGCAAAAATATGAAAGATATGTATTTTGTCCAATATTGGATGTAACATTTTGATCATATATAAGGCAATAAACATGCTCGTATTAGGTAAGAGACAAGTTATTAATTTCATATGATAAAGGGGATATATATATATATATATTAATACATAGAAAGATACACTAAAAATATTGCACTTTAAGTTGGACCAATTCAAAGAAGCAAATCGTATGTGATATGAGACGATAGCAAGTATTACATTTATAGATATCCTTCAAACATTTGAATACTTTGATACGAAAAATGGTAAAAGATTTGCCTAGCTTTCATGAGATTATATTATTGTACAAGATCGTTGGTCTATGCTAAAAGGTCCATGCTAGTTTTATTTAGTCGAAAGCCTTGGGACAAATGTGATCCTTGCTCTACAAAGCCTGTCAAACACAAATAGTAATTATCTTTTCGAGTATTTAATATGAAAGCAATAGTAATCATAACAACTATAAAATCTTCCCAACTATGATTCATGTAGCTTAATTTAAGGCAATGTCGGTTATCTATGAATGCTTGATCAAAATATAATACATACTAATATTTTTTTTTAAAAGTTTAATACTTCATAAATGATTAGGATTACTCATCTTGAAAATTTTTTCACTAAATATCATGAACAAGGTTTGTTAGATATCTATAAAGTTGCATAAATTAAATCATTCATAACTTTATATATATATATATATATTAGAACTTCACACAAAAAAAAAAAAAAAAAATCAAGTTCGATCATTACATAAAATGAGACAAGTCTTTTCTTGATAACACTTACCATCGTAGTTCATATGTATGGATGCCACGAGGATAATATATACTATATAATTGGAAACAAAAATTTATGATTAGTCATATTTAAAGTTATGTATAAATATGTCATTGGATGATTGAGATTTAAAATTTTCTTTTGATCTCAATCATTTAATTGAAGATTGGACGATATCACATATAACGTTGTGCACAGGGTTAATAGAAAATTTTGCAAACCCTATATATTTATATGTCGTTCGTGAATTTCGGTTAGAAAGGAAGGAGAAAAAAATATATCATTTTGATATAATTTGAGCCGTCCATCACTGAAACCAATCTCCTCTCTTTCTCTTTTCAAAAGATTATCCCGATATAATTATCCTTTGTTTCATTGAATAATCCACAAACCCATAAAATCAGATAAATTGGCTGAATCCGAAAAACTCGTTCCCAAATACTGCTTGAACGCTCACCAAAAAATGAATGCTTGACCTCTTTTAACGGAGGGTGAGCTGCTGACCATTTGGGGGGTGAGGAGACCCCCTAAGTGCCAATCCCATCTTTTTTTTTTCAAGAGGAAAATTGCTTTTCACACCCCTAAATTGACAACTCCATTAGGTTGCCCAACTATGCCCCCTCCCCTACTCAACCATTCTACCACATGCACTAGAGTGGTGCTTTTCACACCCCTCATACTTTATCCCCCAACCCCTCACACTAGAGTGCATATTAATAGATAATAAAGATTGATTGGATTAAATTTTCATGTTAGAAGAGAAGAACAAGACAACAAATCGACTTCAGATTATATAGAATGGGCTTTGTCAAGTGATCAGAAAAAATGATTCCATACAGAAGGCTAAATGTTCCACTGTCAGTATATCAGAAGAGGAGCACATCAAAGCTCAATACAAAACAAAAAATTCTGCAGTGATAGAGTTTACATATTGGATAATCTCAAATCATTTTCAGGAACATTTGAGAGCTTTTTTTGGACAATTCCTTATCGAAATGAAAAGTTGAGATTATTATCAAGTATAAATTAGGCAACAACTAGTTTATAAGTCTTATCTATAGAAAGGGGATAGCAATACAACTCAGTGATAATTTTCGATTTTAATATATGATGATGTCTCATATGTTTAGTATCTGATGAGGTTGATAGATCATGATTTGGAGTTATGCATCATAAGATATAAATCAAAATATGTGGACATAATAATCTATAAAAATTGGATACAGAGATGACTTTATGACTATATCTGTAATTAGGCAGAAAGAGTAAAGAAACGAGTCTTATATCACTAAAAATATATTAAAGTTTATTTTTTAGAACAGTTTATAAATATGTATTTGGAGTTGTTTGTAAAGAATAATTAGTTGATTAGTGAAGAAATGTTAAACCATTTGATTTAACAGAAAAGGTGACTTAAATGAAAAAATTGCTATTATCCGTAAGGATTTATGATGAAAACTTTGATTTACTGAAAAGACTTTAAAGTCTAGTTTATATAAAATTTTACGGATTAATTTTTGGAGTTATATAAAAGAAATTTATAAATTTAAACGCGTCAAAATGTCATGTTAAACAAAATCAAGGATGTCAGTTTCAAAGGGCAGAGCTCCCATTCCAGAGGTCGGGATACCCTTCCAGAGGCCGAGACGCCCGTTCCATAGATTGGGATGTTGTCCTAAGAACCTTCTGGAGCAGAAATAACCATTTTGACCTCGAAACAACTTCAAATGTTCACGAACACTTCTAATGAAGATACATACATAAAATCATCATCATGCAACATCAAAATAAGTATCAAAGACTCGTCCCAAAGCTTGACAGCACCACATAATATTAATATGACGGTTTTTCAAGAAATACGAACAAATACGCTTAATTCTATAACATGAAAAATCATTCTGTGCCTTAAGACCCATATCCTATTATGTTATAGGAGCTGGAGATGTTGCTCGTTGATACATAAAAGAAAAAACGAGCTCGTGTGTATGGAAAGTGATGTTAGAAGATAACATTTAGATTTATTGTATGTGGTGATGCATATTATTATACTGTGAATATAATAACATCCATTGGATTCGTCGGACGTAATCACTAAATATGACTAACGTAAAATAGTGACTTTAATTGATATGTGCTATGTGCTAAATATTGAGTATTGTGGAGTGTTGTTGCATGTTATGTGCTATGCACCGTAAGTACTGTTTGATACTGAAAACTGCATGGATTGAATTATATTCCATAAATATGTGATTGTCTATTTGGCTACCGATGTGTTAGTTGTGAAACTTGGATGGTGGAGTTACACTGTGACTAGGCATGTTGAGTTATGAAAGGGACTGGCCAGGGAAAAATACCTGTGAGTATTCACCTTGCGTGTATGCAGCGATCCGATGAGGTCATTTTGGTTTTTTGGGATACTCGCTGCAGGAGACTCAGAGCTCCAGATAGGGCTTGGCCTCCCTACTGGATCACCCGTGCAATAAACATCAAAGTAAAGAGGTTGTCTTAGGTCACAAGCATATACACTCTAAGTTTAGTATGGTCCCAATAACATATTTGGGACATTCACGAGATGAGATACACATGAACGTATAAATGATTGGAGTTGGAAAAGGAGGAGTATGTTTGGTGCGGTGATGTTATTTGGTTCGATATCTGCTTAGTGAAGTTGTGTTGTTTTAATAATGTGTTTATTCTAATATGCTAAAGTAGATGATCTATGTATTTAATTTGTTCTGTTTGACTGGTGTGCAGATTCCAGAGTACTGAAATATATGATATAAGTGATCAACCTTTTTTCTTTTCTCTTTCTCATACATCTCGTGGGAAGGAGACTGACACGTTATTGAGTTCCTATAACTCACGATAACTTTTCTTGTTTCCTTCTTCTTTCTTTCTTTTTTAGGAGCAAAGGATTGTTGTAAGACTTGATAGATAGTAAGGACGCATGCTCGTAATACAAACCTAGAGAAGTATTAACTGATATTCTACTTTGGGATTGGCATGAGGTAATCAAAGAGACTCTGAATCATAAGATTGAATGGTTATAAGCAAAGATGAATGGATTCTAATGGTGTTGTTTCTATTTTAATTCTTATGTCTAAACCAGGATGTAATGAGTATGTCTGGCTGGGGCAATGGTCCCCAACAACAATAATGCCATGTGCTTTTCTATAACAAGGTCAGAAAATTTTGAGCGTTACAAAGTGGTATCAAAGCAATGGCTTAGGATAAGAATTAAATGGTTTTGCTTGGGATTAAGGTTGAATACTTTTCAGAACTATTGAGCATAAGACGAGTGTGATTGCATAAGTTGAATTGGGATGAAATCATTGGTTGTTTGTCTACTTGGAATTCAGAAAAAAAAAAAAAAAACCAACTCGTGTAGCTAAGAATAGGAGAAGAGGCTCATGTTCTATTTATTTTGTTGTAGGTTTTACCCAAATTTCGATATGGGTTTAGTATCTCAACATGTCTCCTCACGCAAATGTTTTTTTTTTTTGGATTTGAAGCGAGGACTGATAATCAGATGACGTAGAGCACGTATGACGTTTAGTCCAATAGGTCTTGCTATATGTTTTCAAACTTAGGCATTTGGCTTTGTCGCGTTATTTCATTTGTGGCAGAAGTCTCTATAGATTTCTTTTTTGCCAGTATGTTTTTGCTGTTTATAAAGAACATAGAAATTTTCTCTTTGTGAGCTTCTTTACCAAAGGAACGGCATATCGCCTACGTTTTCTCTCAATGTGTTCTGCTATTTTCTGTTGATATGTTTTCTCAAATTTTCTTGTTGACCGCAGTAATCCTCTCTTGACAATCTTCATACTATTTATAATAGGCAGGCCATTATGTGTGCTGTGTTTCTGTTAAGCTGAAATCCCACACGATGTCTGTGGTTTTGAACATTTTTGTGGCATTGAATATAAGCTTTATCCTTAGATGCTAATAAATTGAGAGATGTTTATGGTCTAACATTTGTAAGACCAGCACTTACGAATGAGCAGTTCCATTCATTATGTTTATTGTTTGCTGACCATTCTAAATAGGAGCCTTTAACTAACTTCGCTTGAAGCCTCTTTCGTTTTGGGATGTCTTCATGGAGTCATGTATGTTGCTTGATTTATTTTCTTAAATATGGGTAGATGTTATATGGCTGCCTTTTGCCCTCTTTGGGATGGTTCCTTGAACGAAGGGAAACAAAAACTTTGTCTCATATCATGTACAACTATTGTTCTCATTTTTTAAACGAGGAGAAGCATATGCTCAGTAGCTTATAGTGGTCGGACCTTTTTAAATTAAGTTGGTAGTTCTAATTCCCTCGAGGGACCTTTTACTGAGTTTTGATATCATCATCCAATCACAGATTTCCTTTTCGTAAGTTTCGAAATGCATTGCATCATGGCGAAACGGTGGTTTCCCACTTGTGGTTAACCTATTAGAAAGTAAACGAAATAGGATAAAAAAACAATAAAAATAAGACATGTAGAAAATTCTACTTCAAACTCTACAATCGATCAAATCGAAACAACAAAACAAACAGCCAAATTCAACGAAGAAATTGTAACCCTCTTCTGACTATGATAACTTAGGCTATATAGCTCCAAGCGACGTATCGTTAATTTCTAATCGAAGATTGATGAGTTAAAAATATGCTCACCAAGTTTCACAATAATCCGACATTGTTTCGACCTCTTCTGAGCCCTGGAAAATGGATGCTGTCACCAGAAAACTGCACACAATTCTGTCGATGCACTCACTTGGCTGGAGTTACTCGATCCTCTTACTTTCTTGGTGGAATCTGCTGCAAAGCAGCTTATTAGGAAATTCTCTTGGTTGAATAACCAAACAACCAAGGCTGCTCAAATCTCTCCCTCACGCACAGCAAAAAAAAAAAAAAAAAAAAACCCCAAAAAACCTAAATATTCAAAAATATCTTCTATTTATATTTTTGATGCATAAATAAATCAACCTAATAAAATAAGATTTTCCTTCATATAATTAAATATGGACTTATCTCATCGGACTTCCTTCACAAGGAGTGAACTCGGCCCAACATATTCCGACGGGTGTCTTGCTGCTTGACTAGATTAAGCGCCCTGAGTGCATTCCTGCTTCTCATGTTCCAAAGAAAATCTTGCATTGACCTTGCGAGTTCTGCCAGAATAAGTGGGTGTACAAGTTGAAGCAGGAACCTGATGGTTGATGAGTGTGTAAACACGCATCAATTTCTTAATCAAAATCGTTTATTTATGTTAATTTTAGTGTCACTTTGTATCGTATTGGTTATTTTTGTTTTTTAGAACGTCGATACTTTAGAATCCCTTATTTTCATTTCAACAGTGAAAAATTGGACGTGTTTTCTGAAGATGAGACCGTTTTCTAAAGTTTTCTGTTGATTTCCAAGTTTATTGAACGTGTTTGCACTTCATCGAAAAATAAAAATCAAAGTTTGTGGAACGTGCGCATGGCTTTCCTAATTTCTCAGAGCACGGGAAACTGTTACAATGCACGGGCCATGCCAAGAACGCACGGGCCGTGTGCATTATGAGATTTATTTATTATTTTTCTCTATTTTTAGGGGAATTTATTTCATTTCACTTTCCCTATAAATATGAACGTAAAAAAAATCAAATAAGAGAGTTCGAAAAAGAGGAGATTTCATGAGTCTACGAAGGTTTTCCAGAGAACAACAAGATCGACACTATACAACTCAATCATCAATTCTCCAGCTGTCTCAATCATCAATTCTCGAAAATCTTTTGATACGTTATTTTTATCAAGATCTATCTGCTTTAGACAGAGTTTGGTCGATACAGCTTATGGAGGTGATCTTCAAAATAAACAATCACGAGTAGCACGATAAATTCTAGAAAAGATGGCTGCAAATTCCCAAGATTTCAATCGTGGTGATGATTTCTCTCATGATATTCATGAAGTGTCATCTTTTTCAAATTATGTCGATAAAAAAATTGACCGTTTAAGAGATTTGACAATGGTTCTCCAAAATTGCAATAATATTCCACAAATTGAATCATGTGTAATATATTCTATTCAAGGTCATATAAATGACATATGTCCTACCCTCAATGAATACGGACAAGTTAATGCATTAGGAAACTTTTCTGGTCAGACAAGAAAACTCTCAAAATATATCTTACAATGAAAGGTGGAGCAATCATCAAAACTTCAAGTGAAGAACCAAGAATCAAAATTTTCAACATCTTAATCTCAATAGTTTCTTACATGGAAGAGGTCAGATTTCTCAAAATAATAATGAACCATCTTTGGAGGAATTAGTTTAAATAATATACAAAACCTCAACAACCTTCCAAGAAGAAGTTCGCTCAAGTATCTTAAATTTTGAAAGTCGGGTGAGCTAATTATTTCAAGAAGTGAACAATTTGAGATCTCTAATGTCTGATCAACTCTCTCTTCAACCTCTTAATTTCGATGTTAATGCTAATTGAATCATATTAAGAAGTGGAAAAAAGTTGAAAGAGTTTGAAAGAGTAAAAACAAAACAAGTTAAACTTGAATTGGAAATCAATCCAATCAATGCAGCGGAGCTGATGATAAAAGGGGGTGATAAGTAGGAAAAAATAAAAAAGAATATGCTTCAAAAAGACGAGAAAATAAAAAAAACTACGAGAAAAATTAGAGAAAGAAAGACAAACAATGACATAGTACAAGACTTTGTTGTTCGACAACACCTCTTCTGTTAAGAAAGAAAGGAAGGAAGATGATGACAGCATATTGCAAATCAGTAGCGGAGATGAACTGCTGCAATCAGACAATGAAGAAGAGGTTTATCAAAACCAAACAAAAAGGAAGAAAAGAGGCCATACTTCAGGATCAATGGATGCGCTCGAACAAATAAAAAATGAATACTGCACCTCGAAGTACCCAAGAAGGCGAATCAGCGACTACACCTATGATTCCTCGAAGAAGGCGAAGAAGGATGCGCTCGAAGTCACTAAGTACATAACCGATACTGCATAGGAAAAATACGAAAGGATGATCGAAGTACCCAAGTATTCTTGTAACACACTTAAATTTATATTATTTATACGTTTTGTTATATTTTAATCATTATTTATCATTACTTAAAAAAAAATATACACTAATTTAGGGCAAAACATAATTGAAAACAGGGAGCCTGCAATTTCTTAAATAGTGCGCCTGTTTTGATTCAAATAGGACGCCTGTTATATTTAAATAATACGTTGTTATATTTAAAACAATGCTTAATTGTGCAAAATACGTATGTGTTATATTCTTTATGGGACGAATGGAGTATATGAAAACATGTCCTGATAAAGTATCACTAAATTTATCATCATTGTTGGTCAAGGCTATGGGTTTGTTTGAGTCATTACATGATATCATTCATTTGATCATTATTGCTGGCGAAAAGGTATGGGCTTGCTTATTTATTGTTGTTTTTGGTACCAAAGTCATTGCGAAGCAAATAAAATCAAGAGTCAATATTGAAAATTATGGATAAGGTATGCCATTAATGCAAGATCAATCAAAATTGTAAATTAACTATATATATATAAATAGATTTAATCATTAAATAAAAGATAATCAAATTTGGTTTGAAAGAAAACCAAACTTTGATACCAAAAAAATGAATATAATTTTTTTATATCTAAATAGATTATGTCGATCAGATGAACTGTTGCAAAACACCTGATGTTTTGAATTGATTTTTTAGTGGCTTTGGCTTTAATAATGCATCTTTTCATCAATCTATTCCGTTTTCGAATAGCTATTATGTTTAACTATTATATGATTTATTTTATTGAAAATACATCAACTAATGATTGATTGTTTGGATTATTTTTCATGCTGAGTCAATATTATTAGATTGTGAAAACTTATTGACAATTAAGTAGTCAATATGAGTTGACTATATATTAAATGTACGACCAATCACATATGGTAACAAACTTTGGTACCAAGAATGAAAAATTTGTTTAATATATAAAAATAAAATACAAGTGGATAGATGTGAACTTATGGTCACTAATCTTCTACCCTGTGGCAGTTAACGGCTGAGTACTTTACGACCTGCAAAACATAAGCAGAGTCATATATCAGGTGTCCAAATGCAACTTCCGCAACTAAGAGGCGACTATCCATTAACTGTCGAAATTGTGGTAAGATCTGCTATAAATAGTCATATGATGGAATTCCTATATCACTCAGTATTTTCCACTGAATGTGTATACATTGAAATTATCTGGACCAAAAGAATACATGTAGGCACAATGATTGTGATCATAAATCAGAAATACTATGTGGTATGACAAGGGAAAAAAAAGGAAAAACTAAACCAGAACAGAAGTGACGATGTATCTGAATCTTGATCTTAGAAGAATCTTCCATTGACTCCAGCTCTGTACAGTTCAAGCTCAGTCTCGCTTTTTACGCCAACCTGTGAGTTGGCAGGTGCGAATAAAACATCACCCTTCGAGATTATTTCTTCCTTACGGGAACACATTGCCACTCTTCCTTCCCCATTTGCGACCAGAAATATGGAAGGGCCCGAGATTGCAGGGAAAGTAGTTGAGGCTCCAACAGGAAGAATGCAGCGGTCAACCTCAAACTCCTCGTAAGGAGGTGAATACTTGTGGATGTACTTATTTACAGATGAACCTTCGAGGATGTCGAGGGAGCCCTGAAACAAACATAAGGAACATCAGATATCAACGGTTTATAGCAACATAATCAGGCAATAACCATGAGTTTCAAAACTATAGTCATCGGTTCGAGGATGTGTGTTAAAATAGCCATTGGTTCAAGAAGATGCTCAACAATACAGGAGCAAGCTTTTCCGCATGGATGACCTGTTTTGTTTATTTCTCTAAACCAAAATCCGAATAAACCGGCAACAAAAATAATAATCTCAAACTCAGTTGCATCATAAACTGACCAGCAAACAATAATTGCATAGCTTTGAACTCTAGATGAACGAGACTATAGCATTATCTCGAGGTCGTACCAGTTTGTAAGTCAGCATAGAGCAGAGAGTCTGTACATCTCTCTTCTTGGGAGTTAGACCAGCCCGAATGACATTGTCCGAGGTTGCCATGCACTCGATACAGTCACCAAACAAATAAGCATGAAGCTCATTTGCCCCTAAGCACAGTGCCTGACCAGGCTTCAGCTTCACATAATTCATAAAGAAAGCCGCAATAACACCAACATCATCAGGATATTGTCTCTCAAGCTGTGACACTAGTTGTTCCTTAACCGTTACCTGATAAAAGATCAAAATGGAAAAACTTAGTCATCTGATGTTGGGATAATTGTGATCTAACCTAAAATACATCAAAATAGCTAAGTTACACAACATGATGACGTATTCCTGATGGAAAAAGAAGCAGATCTCCATACTGAGGCCCAAAGTTATCATGAAAAGCAATCTGAAGCAAACAGAAGCTGCATCATATTTCAAAGAGATGAGCATTACCAACGACAATTCTAATGCTTCATCACATATATTTTCCTCGCAACATCAAATCCATATGAAAAAAATGAGTGATGCGTATTAGAGATTTGACAACTAACACCTATAAGATTCGTTGGATTTGTCTTCCGCGCAATGAACTCATATCACGGGAGAAAACAATTTGTTTGAACATAGAAAACGAAGGGAACACTAGGATTTAATACATCAAAAACAGAAGTGCAGCTATTAACCGAACTTGTTCTTCAATAAATGGTCAGCAAGTCACATACCAAGAAGAAATAGAAGACAAACAGGAACAGTAGAAGAAAACGGATTAAGTTTTTGGGTAATCATTTGCACCTCGTCCTTCAATTTCAGACGGCTTTTGAATTTTGATAGTGCACAAGAGACCATCTCTTTATCGGCAGACATGAGTTGTGTGAAAAGTGATTTCACCATAGTTTTGACTTTATCCTCATCATCATGGCAATTAAGCATTAAAACTTGTTCAGCATATGCAGTGCCAACCAATTCTCTGATCTCAGGAACACTGTGGAGAACATCTTTAAGCTCCTACAGAAAAAAAAAAAAAAAAAGGAAAAGGAAATTAAATCACATAAATCCATCAAGGGGATTTCATCACTAACAGATATTCAGAGATCACATTAATTTGTTCCATCTGCAGCAAGCAAGAGCCCTTTGCATGGATGCTTTAAGTTCTATTTATTGATGACAGACTATCCAATTTTGAATAGGCAAAACGGGGAAAAGGCACCATGATGAACTACATAGGTAGCTAAATTTGAAAGTAAAACACATTATGTACATAGAAACCCATGTTGCGGCTAAGTTCATAATTGAATTTATCAGGAGAAGAATGCTCTGCTATTTACAAGATGATCAAAACGAGCCAATCAGTTCTTATTACTTTGATCATCATGACTAACAAGGCGGGTTGTGTGATGCTCAGATTATTATAACTCTTAAGTCCTAACACGTACAACATGAAAGAGAGTTTTTAAAAACCTATGTGCAAAAAAAAAAAAAAAAGCATGAAACGCTATAAGAGATGCCATTTTACCTCAATGCTAACAAAGCCGCAGAGGGCCTCAAATTCTGTTATAGCCAGGGCCATTTCAGGCTTATGGTTCCCATCCTTATAAACATCTGGCTGAGATTCATGTAATCTCCTGGCTAAGTTCTTATCTGGATGAGCTTGTATCGATAATGCCTTTGCAACTGAGAGAACCTGTAATACAACAATATTAGGCAAACCATTAAACTAGAACAATTCATAGTGAGAAAATATTCTAAACCCCAAGGTTAGATTTTTTTTTTTAAGACAATAAAATTGCTGGAACAAAATGACTACGCTAACCACAACAGAGAACGGGGGAAGAGGATTTACATGTCAACCATTCCTAGTGGAGCATGCCAAACGATGATGATGGTTTCAAAAAACAATCCATTGAAAGTAAACTTGATTCACACAGAAAATTCAAGAAAGCATCCAAAACCACAACCCGAGAACATTCACTAGAAAGCACAGCTTTGTGTAAACAGTAATTTCTATAGATGCAATTCAACACTAAACGAATCTTAACTTCCTAATGATAAAATTCACCATGCTATTAGAGTTTACAAATCTCACTAATGTCTTCTTATACAATGTACCTGGTGCTTCATCATAAGTTCTCCGCTCATCTAATTTGATGAACCAGGATAGCAGACCCGAATCAAGCAAATGTTAGTGAAAATGTACCTTGAACAAGAATGGAAGATCGCCGCCCCATTTCCTAAGAACCTCAGAACCTAGTACATTAGGGTTCTTCTCAATCCAAGACTTCAAAGTAACACCCTCCCCATTCCCACACCAACCATTCACCAAATCCCTTTCACTCTCCACCACAAAAGAAGGCCCAGATTCATGGGTTCCCATCCAAAACTCGGCATAAGCCTTCTTTGGATCGATCCCGACACCAGAATTCACTGAACAAAGCCCAGCAACAACAGAATCAGACCCAATCTTGCCCCAATCATACTCCTTCACTGAACACCTAAGTCTCTGAAACCTACCCATCTTGGACAACCCACAACAAAATCACTTCTTGATCAAAACCCACTTTCCAGAACACCCCAATAAACCCTAAAACCAATCCAACAGTGTCAAAATCACTAAATTCCAAGCATGCCAAGAAACCCTTTGTATTCCCACAAGTTGGGAATCAGAATCAAGCATATTTGGGTAGGATTTGTATGAAATGGGGAATTGGGTTCTTCAAAGAAGACAAATGGGTGCTGATAATGGAATCTATTTGTGAATATATCCATGCCATTGGGTGAAAACCCAAGCTTGGATTCGACTTTATAGGGCAAAAATGAGAAGATTGAGGGGATACAGTTACAGATAGAGTAATGCAGAAGATATGGGATCGCTTTCTGTGATTGGGCTGTTGAAAAATGTGTGAATCACTGGATTTCTGTGAGATTACACGAAGGGAGGAATTGGAGAGGCAGAGGAAGGAGAGGAGTCGGTGGAGATGGCACTTTCGCTGTGAAGTAGTATTGTACAAGGGCTTCCGAGATCAACATTAGAGACAAACAAGGGCTTTTGAGGTCTAATGTCACTTTATGACCCATGAAAGTATAACATCGATGTTAAAATGTGAGTTAAGTAGAGGTTTCACTACGTATCATAGTATTTCGAAAACTGATCAAGTATATAATCATTTTAGACCCGAATCATTGATATTCACAAACACGTATAGTAAATAAATATTGTCGTAATTGAATGAAAAAGATTTTTCAATATTCATATTTTTTGTAAAAATTAAAATAAAATCATAAATATATATTTCAAATTGATTATGAATTCGTTCATTAAATTAGATAAACATTCATCAATTCATTTGACCCGGTGTCTAGATCAAGTGATGTTGATGAGTGATCTCGTATCACTGTACAAATTGTACATGTTCAGAACTTATGACCCGTGCATTGGATTCATGGTTCAGGAGAAAACAAAGCAGAGTTGGGACTTTTGGCTACGTGGGGTTTCCTCGGATGCGAAGCTTGAATTCAACTCACATGCCAAAAGGGCCCCAAAGTTTGTGGTAGATCTAGCATTTGTTTTGGTGGAATTTTATTGAAACTTTGCTCACCAGTTTTCGTAGGATTGAAAACGTTGAAAACTAGTTTAAGTTGACTTAAGATTTAAAGTTAGTTTAGGAATTGACTTGATGATTTTGGCAAACAATCACTTATTTATTCTAATTTTTTTACTTGTTCTAGATGTTCAAGCATTTTGCATTAACAGTCTGTGCAGCAAGACCTAAATGAGAGTGAAATTTCATTTTGGTCTAAAAAAATTCAAGAAATGGTATATAATCCATTAGTAACAAAATGATAAACAAGTTATGAGAGAACTTTATCTTTCTTGTAAAACTTTCATGGCTTGATACGAAATGAACAATTAAACAAAAAATATAGTTACTAAGTAATGAACTTTTTTATGTGGATATTACGTACAAATTGTGAGAGTAGTATTTTTTATGTGGTATATATCATACGCAAATATATGTTACCTACTAATAGATTCGAAGCAAAATATTGCCTAATTAGACCATGAATTACAAATGTTTGGAGAAGTTCTATTACTATTTTACAAAGATAATTCACATCGATGATATAATAAGAGTGGGGCATACAACAATGATGGAACGACTTGGGTATTCAATTCATTTGTAAAGCAAGAGTTTGCCAAAAGTTTTGAAATGATACAAAACAGTATTATTATTTTTTCAAGGAATAAAATAATTTTTAAAATTATAAAATTATTAATTTCTCCGTCCCATATTATTTATAATGTTTTTTAATTAGATTTTTCTCATAATATATACAACATATCTAATTTAATAATCTTTTAATATAAAAAAATCAAATTCGTTATGATGCACTCCACTAACTCTTCTCTCAACTATAGTAAATCTCATTATCATCCGAAAAGTATTGGTTTTATATTACTCCACATTAAGATAGATTCAAAACAAACATAAAACTTCATGTAGGTCAAAATGCTATTTTTAATTCGGGATAGAGGAGTGCATGTTTGCGATATAGTAGCAAATTAACGAAAGTGTATGTGTTGTTTGTAAGTAATAAGATGAGTATAAGAGTTATCATTTCATGAGGAATTAACTCTAACGATTGAAATATTAATAGTTTTTCTTGGGTCAAATTTTCTAAGGATGACGGTTTCATTATTGTAAAAGTTAATGACGTAACTAAACTAGACGACTAAGGATTAAACACACGCAATGATATGAAAGATCAAGATTTATATATGTGATGAAGTAGGGTTATGATTTCGTTTTTCGATTGATCTACTCACTATGTCGTATTATCTAGTCGTTCATGAATCTTCGTTATAGATTGGATTCCCTAAATTACAATCTAAACTCTCTCGAATCCTAAATTTAACACCTCTCGGTGAGAGGCCGTCGCGTGTTAAAAAACATTAAGTACTTGGGTTTTCTAATATAATCTCACACATCACGTAAGCAATCTTTTGATCTCGCATTCAACATGTGGGTAAGTGGTCGGAACTTGACATGAAAATCTCATCTCGGAATCAAGACATGTCACAAATCATCTACGGGTGATCAAACCGCTAGAGTATTAAGCACAAGCATAAATCATAGCCATAAAACAATCGAAGACTAGATAAATGACCCAAAGTGACATAAATAGAATCATCCAATTACATCATAATCCCAAATAGAGGATTTGCTCATGATCCGATGGAGAAGATAATTCATCAAACACGTAGCATTCATACAAATCATCTCGATACAAACGACAAAGAAAGTAAGTAAAGAAATTCTAAACCCTTCACAAGAGAAGAGATCCACGCGGATTCGTCTGAGAATCTTGTCATATCTTGAATCGCCTTTGTATGTAGCGGCTGCCTCGCCTTAATAACCCCAAAATTCTTGTTTTGTGTTTTGTGTTGTTCAATTCTTGGATGATTTGATTTATAGGTTTAAAGACGTATGATATTCTCGAAATTCGTATCCGAATGGCTTGCATAAAGCGCTTCGACGCTTTGAGCTTAGCACTGGTTCTTCACTTCAGGAAAAAGGTCATTGCGCCCCAGTAGGTTGATGACTTGCGCCCGGGCGGCTTGGTCCCAAAACAGGTTGCCTTATCCAGTCATTCTCAGGTTCACACTCGGGCAGCCTATTGGCTTGGGCCCGGACACTTTGATGTTTTACCCGAAATTTCTTTTTGCTTCACCTGACTTCATTTTCGCTTCGTCCTTTGTTCGATCACGTTTCATTTTTTTCGCCTTTGATCTATCATTTTGCTTGTTTTTATTTGCAGATCACATCAAAGCATTAACGCTTGCATAATATAACAAATATACTAAAATCAATACGAATGTGCACAAAAGGATGTCAAAATAAACCATACATACGTGAAAAAATTAAGCGTGAATTGAGTTAAACAATGCAAATCAATTATAAATATATAATTTTTTTTTTAGGATTTCTTGATATCAAAGTTTGGTTTGTTTTGATATTAAATTTGTTTGGTCATACATTAATTACTACATTCTATACTTATGGGGACTTATTCTATTTATTTAATTTCCTATGACTCTACACTATCCTAACATATTGTCATGTTATGTTATAAAGTCATACATTACAAGATGAGATTGATACTCATGAACATGAAGAACTTTTAAAAAACAAACGACAACAAACAATGACAAATATAGAAGCAAATTACAAGAGATATGACCACTACCCGAACAACTTGATAGATATCAATAACAAAGCTCAGGATTAATGTGCATCAATGTATGTAGAATATTTATAACTGACACTAGAGTGCAACTATAATTTTTGTTATCCATTGGTACACAATACACATATTTAAATTATATAGTGCAAAATTATTTTATAGCAATTATGTTTATTTTTTATTTTTTAACTTGAAATGGATTTATTTCAAGATATGATGTCAACATATTTACTCAATGTTGATAATAAAATTTTATAAAAATTTAACACATATATAAATCTATTTTCAAATTTATTAATTATATGTAAATTAAAACCGACGGACTACTAGTTGAACTTAAATTCTGTGCAAGGATGGACAGAGGTAAATGTAGGTTTTTTTACTGTACATTACGGAGGTGATAGTTTTATGACTTTATCACCATCACAACTCTTTCACCACCGCACAACCCGCCACCGAACACCACCAGCTGCCGAAAACATCAATTGATTCAATATATTCTCTTCAGTCTTCTCCGTTTCCGAACCCACTCGTAGAACACTAAGATTCGACCTATCTCGCTCACAAAGATCGTAACCTTCTATCATTTCGATCAAAATTGTAAACACCTTATATCTATTTTGTGTTTGCTGCAGAGCTTAAACCCTAAAATTAGGGTTTTTGAGAAGTCCATCAATGGCGGGATACATCTGCAGAACACTCCTCGAGGGATCACAGGAGGGAGAACAAGCTCAAGCTCTCACAATCAAGGACTCCATCGCCTCCCCTTTCGGCCTCCACGTCATCGATCACGTGCTCTGTCAACTCTACGCATCAATTTTGGCCGAAAAATCACAATCCAGGTCTACGACGACGACAACAACAACAACCACCCGGAATTCCCGTCCCATGGCAAGGTCTGGGGAGAGCGAGATGTCCAGGTATACTATGCCCGAATCAAAATCCCAAATAGTGTCAAGCAAAAATGAACTTGAATTGAAGCAGTGATTCGATTCCTTGTTATCATATCAGAGGCATTGTTGTCTTGGCTTTTTCGCGGAGCCCATCGTATTATCTGGGGTTGTTGAGCGAATTGGGGAACCAAGAGAAAATGTGAGTTTTTTTTGTTGTTAATCAAAGTGTATTTTTTTTTTTTTTTTTTTGAGATAGGGGTTTGGATTTAAAATGGTTTTGGATTGGTGGTGATGATGGTTGTGCAGGGTGAGGATATTGGATTGTTATTCAGACCCGCTTGGATGGAAGAGGAGACTTGCGGAGAGTGGAGTGATTAGATGCGGGGTGGAGGATTCAGAAGTGATTAATGTGTATAGGGATGTGAAAAATTTGGATAAGTTGCTGAATGAGGTTGTTGAATTGGGCAAAGGTAAAGTCGTATTCTTTCTTTTCATAGTGCTTATTTTTAGCCGCTGAAGGTCGACTTTCAAGTGCTGGGATAGCTCTTGGCCTTTCACGGTGCGGTACACATTTGATAACCTTGGTTGCCATGATTCCAAGCTTATGGATTACTCTGTGGAAGTGGAACCAAGAGTTTGGTTTGTATGGTGTGGTTATTTCATTTTTATTTTTGATATGCTGATCATCTTTATACTTAACTTTTTGCTGGTGGGGTGACTCGTTTGAGATTGAGAGAGGAAGATCCAAACTTGTGCTTAGTGAAAACGTGTACTTTTAGTCTTTCATAGCGGTTTGATCTGCTCTTTGACGTGGTTGATGGATAGGAGCTTCTGGAAGATATGGATCGATGTCTGCTATTCAATTGTCATCCATGTTATATTGACTGCCTAGTGCCAAAATTTATGAACGCTGGCTTATGCATTGCACAGGATTTTATGTGGCGTTCTTTGGTGTGTCATTTTGCTAAGGATCTTTTCTAAGTGGTTGATCGTCTGTTTGCAACTTCAGGGTTGGTTGGGCAAGGAAAAGACCGATTCTGTGTTGCCATAGATTCGGTACTATCTCTTTCATCGATTCTTTGTGTCTGTCTGTCTGTCTGTCTTATTGATTGAGAACTCACTGTAGGCCTATCATTACATTTTATGCTGCCGACATTCTCATGGAAGTTGGAAGAACATGTTAGATCTCTGATTTGTTTTATCCGTCTGGAAGGTGGCACTATGTTCTTCAAGGGACTTATTGGAGGTTTAGTTACATGAAATTTAACGTTAAACTGTGAACTTAGAATTGAGCAAATCAAGTATTCATCATACAGTGTAGTGTCAATAGAACGTTTGATGTGCAGGAGGAAGTAAACCATGGTATTTGCAGATGAGTTTTTATGTTGAAATACATCGTAGGATGATGTTCATCCTCAAGGAATTAACATACTTGCTATCTGTGTTGGAACTCCCCTTGTTCAAGCATTTCTCTGTTAGCTATGACATGTTATCTATCTTGTCAGGTGAGTGAGATGTTGAGGCATGCTTCTTTGTCTTCTGTTGCAGGACTCCTCAATAGCCTCCGTAACCATGGTATGCATTTTATTTTGTGTTTGCATTTGCATAATGGCTTATCCATATGTCCATTTATCATTAAAAGTCCTAGCTGCAAGGGAGTCGGTTCTATGTGTGACTACAAAACAAGGGAGGTTTGGCCTATTTGATGGATAGGGTTTTTTTGCGTTTGTTATGGTTTTAAACATGGTCCATGATTAGTTACTCCTAGGAGTGGGTGTTCTCATTCTATTATACTTGTGAGAATTTTTTCTCCTTTGCAGTTCAGGTGTCTAGTACATTTTGGATGGTACATTCAGATCTTCACGACATGCGGACCATCAGTGCTCTCGAGTATGCTTCTTCTATTGTGGCAAGTGTTGAATCATTCACAGGGATTAGAAATGCGCGAAATGCTAATCCTGAAGCTATCTCTTTAACTGAGCAGAGTGCACTGAAAGGAAGGTTTCATGTGCGCGCTAAGAGAAGAAATGGAAAAGTCAAATTTATGGTGAGAAAATTTCTATGATCTGAATTGTTCTGAAATTTTTCTTTACCTTCTATTTCGACGCCATCATTTTTCATTCTTGTATCCTTTTTGCAGTTGGAAAAAATTGAGGTGAAAGAAGCAGGAATTGCATTTATGCCTGCATCGTCAGATGGTGCATCAGCTGTATCTGCTCTTTTGCCTAAGGTTGGTCATTTCTATGTCTACTGGGATTACACCTTTTCCAACTCTTCCCTCTTCTAATTTTACTTGATCATCTGGATGTGGAATATAGCCATTGATATATACACTGGAAGTGCATTTCACTTTTTTCTAGTCCTTTGATTGTAATTCTTTCACAAGACTTCGGTTTAAAATTCGAATTTCTAGATATTAATGGGTCATAAAGCATTTTATTTATGTGTATTTCGTTGGAAGCATATCTATCAGTGTAGAGATCTTATAGTTTAGAATCGAGATATAATTTTTTTAGATAAAAAAGAAACTGTGGATTCTCTGTCTACTCGTTCCTCGTTCTACCAAGTGTGTTTTCTAGCCGTGCCTATTGATCACCAAACAGTTCAATTGTAAGACAATGATGTTGTCTGCAATGACTGCAGCCACCATGATCCGTTATAATGAGCACCTGTGTTACATCGTAAGGCGTAGCGCATAAACGACAATAAATGTGTTCTAGGTGTGTATTTAAATACCTTTCTTCCAAATCGGTATATGCAGGTACAATTCAACCTACAGCTCTCAGAGAAAGAGCAAATCGATCGCTCCAAAGTGGTGCTTCCTTTTGAACATCAAGGTAGTATGCTAGAATCAGATTATCCCATCACTTCCTTTTACTCCTTTTGTTGGTGCATTTTCTTTTATGTGAGAACTGTTTGTTGTACTAACACATTTGTTGGGTGCAGAGAAAACCAAAGCCGAACAGATCTATGATGGTCGGCAGTCTCTCTTGCAAAGCAAAAATGATAAGGGATCAATTGACAAGCCAATTGTAGCCGAGGTTTCAGGTAGAGGTCAGATATTGTATGTTCGAGATTCGGATGATGAGCCAGCTGATTCTGATGAAGACAGAGATGATGATTTGGATTTATAATGCCCATTGGAGCTATATGATGAACCTACCTCATACATAGATAGCTTATCGGGGTGACCCAACCATGGAAGGGATGTAAATTTCAGCAATCTGTTCTCGTTGCAGATTCTTGATTGGGGAAGTGTGTTATCATTCACTTGAAAACAAATTCTCCTAGGATTATTGTTCTTGTATCCAAGATTCACTGGTTGTACCATGCATGTTCTCAATAAATTGATTTTCCGAGTTCTTTGGAACAACACATTTTGTTGAGAAGAAATTCCTTTGCTGTTGAATCGATTACCTAATTCCTTTACCATGTAAAATAAGTGAAGAACTGGATCAGACAGAAGTGCAGGTGGGAACTGTGTACTAATCTATTTATGGTACAGATTTTCGTGACTAAAGACTCGAAAATAGTTCCAAGATGATTAGTTGAAACTTACAGACTTGTTAGAAAACCTTGATATACCTTTCAAGCGACTAAATTGGCTCAGTTTCCGAACTTCAGTTTTTGCCATTGTGGCTTTTCTGTTGATATCTGCTAACCCTGGAATTCGCTTTCTGCTCGCATGAGAACATACTGGGCCCTGTTGGTTATAGTTACAACCTATATGACTATATATCACATTTTTATATGCCTCCACAGCGATGACACCATGTGTTTTATATATGTTGCACCATTTCTCAGTATTACTCGACTATTGATGATCAACGACAAATACAAAGCAAAACAAGTAATTTCTTTGCCGAAACCAAAAACTCCAGAATGACCTTTATGTGACACCCGAACAACAGCATTCAAATCGGAACCCTAAGCCTATACAACCTCAAAATCACAGCCAAAAAGTGGAATCAAACCAGCATGCAATGTATGCAGAACAAGAAGCAATATAGCAGCAAGAATATGTGTATAAGCCAAAAGAAAGTAGACAGCAAACGAATCATCTCATACCAATGCCTGTACCCGAAACCACTTTCCAATCCCGGCGTCCGGCCAGCCAAAAAGTGGAAGCAAACCAGCATGTGATGTATGTAGGACAAGAAGCAATATAGCAGTAATCGAATATGCATCAGCATACGAATCACCAAGAACGTAGGCAGCAAACGAATCACCAATGCCTGTACCCAAAACCACCATCCCTCCCCGGCGTCCTAGCACCTCTTGGCACCCCAAACCCGCCACCAGCTCCACCCTCGGCTGCAGCCAACCCCTTGATCTCCTCAATACTAGCATAGCTCTTCCTCTCCACCACACCGTGACCACTCCTCTTTCCACCAGTGGTCGCCGCCTTCAACCTGTCGATCATGTTTCCAATTTTTCCTCCCCTGCTTTCTCCGGCAGCTGCCGATGACACCCCCTTCATTTCATCCATGCTAGCATAACTCTTCCTAGTCTGCATCATTCCCTTCTTCTCCCCTCCAACTCCCACAGAATGGCTCATTCCTCCACCACCACCAGCACAACCGCTCCTAGTTTCTCCGGCAATAGCATTGGCAGCTGCCGCAGACAGGCCTCTCAGATCCTCCAAATTAGCATAACTCTTTCTCCCCATCGCCATACCCCTCTTCTCCCCCAAAACACCCACTGACTGACTCCCTCCTCCACCACCGCCGGCGCCCCCACCCCTAGTCTGTCGGGCCACCACAGCGTCTGAGAAACCCACCAGATCCCCAAAACTAGCACAACCCTTCCTCCCCATCACACCCACAGACTTACTCCCTCCACCACCGGCCAATTTAGACCCATTCCCCAAAACCCTAGAGGGTTTAGGCACATCTCGAGGCGGCGTGGCGAAACGCTTCGCCGGACTCATCAACACCACATTATTCTCCATCACCGGTGGCGTCCGATTCTCCTTCCTCGGCGTCACCGACGACGCGAAATAGATTGATTTCCTCGCCGGAGACGAGGAGGAAGGAGGGATGAATCTGGGTATCAGTGCTTCTCGCTCCCTCGGAATCGTGCCGGATCGGATCCTTGAGTCTCGGAGCTTAGAGTACAGCTCGTATCTGGGTCCTCTCTCGAAGCTGAAATCGGAAGGGGGAAAGGCGGCGCCGGTGGAGTTCGATCGGGGAATTGTGATGGGTTTTGTTGGGGTAGTGGTGATGGGAGTGTATGGGTCGAGGGTCGCGAGGAGATCGAGGAGTGATGGGGTTGATTGCAGAGATGATGATAGCGAATCCGCCATTGTTGAACAGCTTGTGAGATTGTATTGATACATTTTGGAGCTTTCTTTGCTGAATTAGGTGAATTGGTGCTGTGGGTTTTCTGTGAAAGAGACCTGTGAGATCTGAATTTCACAAGAAATTTAATTTGCAACGGTCCGATTTGATGATGTGAGGAGGAAAACGATGAAGAGGACGAGAAGGGTTTTATTTGGGGTGAATTGTTCAAAAGTGGTTTTTGTTATGTTTTGGTTTTATTTCGATTTTTATAATTTATATATATATATATAATTATAATTTATAAAATATGATATTTTGTTTATAGATTTTTTGTTT